>PVHX01034293.1:0-12412 GCA_004024805.1 Geosciurus inauris | reverse complement strand
ATCCAAAAAGTTCCACCAGAAAACTTCTAGAACTGATAAATGAATTCAGCAAAGTTGCAGGATATAAAATCAATATACATAAATCAAATGCATTTCTATACATCAGCAATGAGTCCTCTGAAAGAGAATTCAGAAAAACTACTCCATTCACAATAGCCTCCAAAAAAATAAAATACTTGGGAATCAATCTAACAAGAGTAGTGAAAGACCTCTACAATGAAAATTACAAGACACTTAAAAAAGAAATTGAAGAAGATCTTAGAAGACGGAAAGACCTCCCATGTTCCTGGATAGGCAGAATCAATATTATTAAAATGGCCATACTACCCAAAGTGTTATACAGATTCAATGCAATCCCAATCAAAATCCCAGAATCCTTTATTATAGAAATAGAAAAGGCAATCATGAAATTCATTTGTAAAAACAAGAGACCTAGAATAGCCAAAGCTATCCTGAGCAAGAAAAGTGAAGCAGGAGGCATCACAATGCCAGACTTTAAACTTTACTAAAAGCAATAGTAACAAAAACAGCATGGTACTGGCACCAAAATAGACATGTAGACCAATGGTACAGAATAGAAGGCACAGAGAGTAATGCACATAAATATAAATATCTCATACTAGACAAAGGTGCCAAAAACATTCATTGGAGAAAAGATAGGCTTTTCAACAAATGGTGCTGGGAAAACTGGAAATCAATTTGCAATAAAATGAAATTAACCCCTATCTCTCACCATGTACAAAACTCCACTCAACGTGGGTCAAAGATTTAGGAATTAGACCAGAGACCCTGCGTCTAATTGAAGAGAAAGTAGGCCCAAATCTCCATCATGTTGGGTTAGGCCCCGAAATCCTTAACTAGACTCCTATAGCACAAGAAATTAAAGCAAGAATCAATAAATGGGATGGACTTAAACTAAAAAGCTTCTTCTCAGCAAAAGAAACCATCAATGAAGTGAACAGAGAGCCTACATTCTGGGAGCAAATTTTTGCCATACGCACATCATATAGAGGACTGATCTCCAGGATATATAAAGAACTCAAAAAACTTAACACTGAAAAAACAAACAACCCAATCAATAAATGGGCTAAAAAGCTGAATAGAAACCTCTCAGAAGAAGATATACAATCAATAAATATCTCCAGCCATTAGAGAAAGGCAAATCAAAACTACACTCAGATTTCATCTCACACCAGTTAGAATGGCAGCTATCCAAAATACCAGCAACAATAAGTGCTGGCAAGGATGCAGTGAAAAAGGTACACTCAAACATTGCTGGTGGGACTGCAAATTGGTGCAACCAATCTGGAAAGAAGTTTGGAGATTTCTTAAAAAACTTGGAATAGAACCACCATTCGACCCAGCTATCCCACTCCTTGGCTTATACCCTAAAGATTTAAAAACAGCACACTACAATAAAGCAGTCACCTCAATGTTTGTAGCAGCACAATTCACAATTGCAAAACTATAGAAGCAACCCAGATGCCCTTCAATAGATGAATGGATAAAGAAACTGTGGTACATATACACAATGGAATATTATTCAGCAATAAAAGAAAATAAAATTACGGCTTTTGCAGGCAAATGGATGGAACTGGAGAACATTATGCTCAGTGAAGTAAGCCAATCCCAAAAAACCAAATGCCGAATGTTCTCTCTGATTAGTGGATGAAGATACATAAGGGGGGTGGGAATGAGGAACATAAGAGAAATGGAGGAACTCTGGATGCAGCAGGGGGGTGGTGGGGGGAGGGAGAGGGTAATGGGTATAGTAATGATGGTTGATTGAGATTGTCATCACTACCTTCGTTTCATGTATGAAGACACAAATGGTGTGACTCTAACTCTGGTTTGCAACCAGAGAAATGGAAAAATTAAGCTCTGTATATGTACTATGACTTGAAACACATTTAAATGAAATAATTTTAAAAAATGGTCCATACACATACCACAGAAATGCAAATATTAAGCAGGTTTCCCTAACATTTTCAAAAAATTCACAAAAGAGTTTTGCAGAACTGACTGCTACTGCACCACCAGGTTCATCTTCCTTCCAACTTAATTCTGAAGGTGCTCTTTGGGTATCCTCCATAGATGCACCATCATCAATAAACAGTCCACCTTAGACAATTAGAAGTAGTTTTCAGTTTTAAAGCATATGCGGCATTTGTAAGCTGTGCCTTTTAAGAAACAGGAAACATTAGTGATAGAAAGTTCCAGAGTATGTTTTTTACTTAGTTTTCCAAAGACCTTTAGAATATTCTTTTCATTTCAACACCAGTTTCACATTCTCTCTTTGAGCACATTTCTCTCTGTTTACACTAAATATATTTCTATTAAAACTGCTGATGCAGGTAGAATAGAAATGGAAGTGTTAAAGCATGTTCCATTGGCAGATTCAAACTTAATACACAAAGGAGTTTCACAGAACCGACTGCTACTGAAACATAGATTCACAGTCTTATGAGAGTAATAGATGAGATGCGCAGTTCAACAGGGCTCAATGTCTGCTTTCTGAAAACATCTTGAAAGAGCAGAACTGAAACAGCATATTCAGGCAGTTTCCACAGTGAGGAAAAAACTCAGTAATCAATGTACACATTGGTAATCATACTCTGTCATGAAAAAATAGTTCACTTCAGAACATTAGGGTCAATTCTTAATTTTGAAGCACATGTGGTATTTATAAACTGCTTTTTGTAGAAATTGGGAAAAGATAGTGATTATGAGTTTCCAGGGGAAAGTTCATGCTGAAAATTTTCTCAATAGGCCTTCTTTGTACAGCACCACTTTCATAGTCTTCATATGGGTGCCTTTGACCTATTTTCACTAAGACAAAATATGTTCCTATTATAAATTGCTGATGCAAGTAGCATAAAAATGCAAATGTAAAGCAGGTCCCAGGAGCAGAATCAAACAGAATTCACTAAGGTGTTTTAAACAATTGACTCCTACAACAAGACCAGACTCACACTTTTCCTTTCAGCCTATTAGATGCACTCTCAACAGGGCTGAATATATGCTTCCTGAAAAGAGCTTAAAAGAGCAAGGCTAGAAGAATATGTGAAGTCAAATTTCACAGGAACTAACAAACTTAATTCTAACTGTGCACATTTGGGGGTAATTTCAATGCATTATCAACAAATAGTGCACTTTAGACCATAGGACTGGTTGTCAATTGTGCATTTTATGTGCCATTTGCAAACTTCTTTTCAAAGGAGATGAATAGTAGTAACAGTTTCCAGAATGAATTTTATGTTTCATTCTTAATGAGCTTTTAATGGATTGTCCTTCACTACAGCACCAGTTTCTTATTCCACATATGACTGCATTTGTTCCTGTGCTCACTAAGACTAAATGTGCTCCTATAATAGCTGATACAAGTAGCATAGAAACACAAGTGTTAAGCAGATACCAGTTGCATTTTCAAACTTAATTCACAGAGAAGTTTTCTGGAATTCAGTCCTATTGTAAAACCAGGTTCACAACCTTTCCTTTGAGTCTAGTAGATGTACTACACAAGGGCCAAAATGCTGCCTGCTTTTTCCATGGCTTTTTTACATCTTTGACCTTGGTTTCAAAGTGTTAGGTTTCAATATGCAGCAGGCCAGTTTCACCAGAATTAAAGTGGGAGCAGTGGGTTATAACCTCAATGCCTATAATTTTATAATTATCCTTTCATTTAATGACATCAGCTAATATAATAAACATTACATCTGAAACACAGTCAAAAAGAAAGGCTAAGAGAGCTCTTAACTTCATTTTTCTGGGGGAAAAAAGTGGCAAAATGTTTTCATGTTCCATATTGTCAACCTTTAAACAAATCCGATTCTAATACCTTCCTAAACTACATTAAATTCCCATCCCAGTGTAAAGAGTAACACAAAATTTTAAAAAGAACTTATTGAAACCAGGTTACTTTTGGGTTAGGATTGTAGCTCAGTGGTAGAGCACTTGCCTCACATGCATGAGGCACCACATAAAAATAAATAAATAAATAAAGATATTGTCTTCATCTACAATTTTTAAAAAACTAAAAAATCCAGATTACCTTTATCCAGTTACAAAATATTAAATGACATAAATATCAACTAAATTTGTTTTTCTACATAAATATAAAGTAGATGACTACTATAGAAAATTTTAGAGATTTTTGGAGAACATCAACTTGGTAAAATGCTCTTTTAAGCTTTATATTTTAAAAGGCATGTATTCTTGAAGAACATGAATACATCTAACATATAAAAAATCCACTAATATTTAGCATCTTAATTATACAGATGTTCTTATATTAACTAAGTTTAACTTTTAAAGTAAAATTTAAAATCCACACTGTATGGTAACAATAATCACAGGTCTGCATAGTTTAGCTGAATTAGTCAAAATGAAAGAATAGCCTTAAATCTCTTGCACATTTAGGAAACAGTGTTAATGACCAGAAATAGACTTAATCAAGACTTAGTCAAGGCTTTTAGATGGCAATGTGGCCCTTTCACATTAAATACAATGTATAAAAGAGAGCACTTATTGCTTACTTTACCTATAAACCTACATAAACTGCCATTTAACAAACTTTTACATTAACACTTATTCAAGGTTCAAACAGTTCTCAGATTTATACATATCTATGGTCAAATATATTTAGTGTGTCAACAATGTTGTAATAACCTAATAGGTTGTTTATTTAACAGCCATGAAATTATTATTTGAAAGAATTTAAACCAGGTACAAACACTAATTTCTTTAAGACTTAGTTTCCCTAAGTAATTAAACCTAACAGACACAGGAAAGTATCTTGAAATATGATAGCAGATCAATGTTTTAAACTATGCTTCATATAAATCTATTATGGTTTGCATGTGAGGCATTCCCCAAAACCTCGTGTGTGAGACAATGCAAAATTTAGAAGTGAAATGATTGGGTTATGAGAGGCTTAACTTAATCAGTGAATTCATCCTCTGATGGAATTAATTGAGTGGTAAGTGAAGATGGGTAGGTTGTGGCTGAAGCAGGTGGACCATTAAGAGTGTGTCCTTGGGATATGTATTTTTTGTCTGGTGATTAAAATCTCTCTCTCTCTCTCTCTCTCTCATCATATGAGCTGCATCCCTCTGACTTACTCTTCCGTCATGATGTTCAGCCTTATCTCAAGCCCTGAGAAATGGATGTGTATGTACTGAGACCTCTGAAACTGTAGCCCTCAAATAAACATTTCCTCCTCTAAAATTCCTCTTTTTAGCTCTTTGGTTGCTACATCAAAAAAAAAACTGATTAAAATACCATCTTCAAATAATTTTGACTGTTCTAATTATAGCCATATTAATCACATACACAAACTTTTGAGATTTACTTTCCACAATCCTTCTGCATTACTTAATTGTAAGATTAATGTCCTCTTTTCTGTCAACGTTAAACCTGTGGTCTGAGTTTCCTAATATGTAACAGAAATGTGTTTGCTGTAATCTAAAACAAATTTCATAGTATATTGTTAGATGGAGTTATATTTAAGTTACAAAACCACATGGCAGCAATTTTGTGCCCCCCAACTCACAGTCTCAACATATCTTTCTTTTGTCCTCAGTCTCCCAATCGTAATGCCTATTATGTCTTAGTAGATTCAGTCATAACTATGGTCTTTTCCCTTGTCCTCCCCCTTTTTAAAATAGTCGGTCACATAGATTATAAACCTGAACTCCTCCTGTCAGAGCAAGAAGCAGTGTGGCAGTGCTATGTTAGGGATAAAAACCTGGGTAGACATCCTGCCGAGTGTGCTTGCTTGCCAGTTTTTGTTGTTGTTGTTGTTTTGTTTTGTTTTGTTTGGATTTTGTTTGTTTGGTTTTGGTAGCACACCTTTCTGCAGAAGAAAAATTTCCCTTGCTGAGTGGCATTTTGAGTACACGTCTGATTCTTGCAGTGCCCCAATATTTCTAACACCTAGTGTTTTAGTCAGCTTTTTTGCTGCTGACTAAAAGACCTGACCAGAACTATTGTAGAAGAGGAACAGTTTATTTGGGGGACTCACAGTGTCAGTGTTCTCAGTCCATGCACAACCAGCTTTATTCCTCAAGGCTCCAGGTGAGACAGAACAGCAAGGTGGAAGAGTGTGGCAGAGAGCAGCAGTTTACATGATGAACAGAAAGCAGAGAGAGAGACTCTACTCACCAGAGACAAAATATATACCCCCAAGGACATGTCCCTAATGGCCTTCCTACTTCAGCCACACCCTACCCATCTTCAGTTACCATTTAGTTACTTCCATCAGGGCATTAATTCACTGGTGGGGTTAAGAATTTCATAACCCAATAATTTCTCCTCTAAACCTCTTGCTTTGTCTTACACATGAGCCTTTGGGGAAACACTTCACATCCAAACTGTAACAGTCAGACTCTCTACAACTTGTTTTTTATATTAAAATATATTTCCATAACTCTCTTATATCTCCTTTCTATTTTTAGACCTTTTCTTAGATTTATATTGTGAAACAATCCCACAGGAAGGGGACAGAAGTTATTACATAATGTCTACTAGATTTAGACTTTTAGAATTTAAAATAGAGCCAGTCACAGATTTTTATAGTATGACCCAGCCATGGAGAGGGCCTGAATAATGGATAATATCAAGAGTAGAGTTTATCGGCCATGGTGGATATTAAATCAAAGGTTCAGGTGACCAATTATCCTTCATGTGGGCAAATCTACTTCTACCATCACCACTGCTTATTTCTCTTGTTAGAATTCTTCAAAGAAGAAGATATCTTTGCTTTTCAAGTGCACTTGAGAGATGACCCTTGAATAAACCCAGAATGAAAAAATAGAGGACAAAAAAAACCTCCAGGTAGACAAAACAAGACTAATAAGAACAAAATATAAGCTGGGTGCAGTGGCACATGCCTGTAATCTCAGCACTTAGGGAGGCTGAGACAGGGGAATTGCGAATTCAAAGCCAACTTCAGCAATGGCGAAGTGCTAAGCAACTCAGTGAGACCCTGTCTCTACATAAAACACAAAGTAGGGCTGGGGATGTGGCTCAGTGGTCAAGTGCCTCTGAGTTCAATCCCGAGTACCAAAAAAAAGGACAAAATATATTCATTTAGGCATGTAGGACCAAAGGTGAATTTACTAGAAAAACCATGATCTCAGAAAAAAACAGAGACTTTGAAAAAAATTGATGTGACTATAATTACTCTAGTAAATGAGAATATTGCACACTTTTATCAGACCATAGTACAAGAAACTTACTGAAATCAGAATCCCAGAGTATGAGAAAATAGGAAATATTCTTTTATGTAACAAGAAGGCAAGCCTGATAGTGCTCTGGGTGTTATCACCAATTCAGATGTCAAACAATCCCTGAACTAGGATATATGGTAGTATACTGTAATTATACTGGTCTTTTTCCTACAACGCAAGGGGGAAATACAGAATTTAAAAAAAAAAGATGACTTGTGAATGTCTAAAGAAGACAGTCTAATTTTGAAGTTAGGGTGTTCTATCTTGGTAGTCTCCCACAAGGGACAATTTTTTAGAGGTGAACACAAGGGAAAGATTTGAGCTTTGGGTCCCAGAAAGTGTTTGAAACTCTGAAGGTCCCTATACACTCTATTTAGGCACTTGAGAGAGTGAAGGTGAAAGAACTGAGGGTTAGTAGGACATAGAGACCTGTTGGTAGTAGCCTGAGCACCAGGGAATATATGTGGAAGAACCATTTCTGTAGGGAAGGAGAGATACTGTTTGGCTCAAGCTCTAGGAATTATTGGATCACTCCTAAAGACCTTGGATCAGATTAAGACTTCATTTGAGGATTCAAGATTCATTGGGTGAGGGTGCCCTTCATCATCAGACCAAATCATTCAGAAACAGAAAGAGAGATGGTGGTAGATATCTGGTATCCCTGAGGGATGTCAGGGTCACACTTGAGACCTTGGGACATGAGACCTTTGTGCAACACCAGGAAGTTGCCCTGGTCCTCTGCCATCAATTTTTTCAAGCCCTCCTCTATTCCACACACAAATTCCCTCCCACAGAAAGAAAAATGAAGCAACTCATGATTGAGATTCCCAATGCCTAAGTGAAGAAGGATTAGACACACCTGCTCACAAAGCCTGTCACTCAAGTCTTAAGACCAGCAACTGTGCTAGTTACTTTTAACTGGCTAACAGGTGCCTAGTGCTTAAATACAGATTTTCCACTAAGAAAGAGCACAAAGAAAAATGAGAACTCCCTTTCCCATATTACTCATTTTTTCATAGATCCCAGACAAACTCCTGTAAATGTAACATGGACACTGGATGCAAATTTGAGGTACAAAATCCATGGACACAAGGATCAGACAGAGCAAAGTAATAGCATTTATTAGAGTGATAGAAAGAAAGCAGAGATCCCATAGAGGGAGTGTTTCTGAGAGAGATGCCTTCAGGGAGTTTTCATAGAGAAGAATGAAAGAAGTTGAGAAGTTTGGGCAGAGAGGTCTGGAGTGGAGGTACCAGGACTAGATAAAAGTTCTAAACATGGGAGACCTTGGGCCATTTGCCATCATGATGGAGAAAGTTTTCAGTATTTCTAAAAATTTGGAATTCATTCCAAATTTTCAGGCCAGTGATTGTAATTATCCAGTTTGTATTGGGACCAGGCAGTATTACAGAAGAACACCAGTCTTTTAGGTTTGACTATGTTGTGGAGACCCAGGGTTTGGATATGTTTGAGAAGGTACATCAAGGGGGTGTCTTGTGGAGACTTTAATGTTGTATGGCCCATGCTGAACAAAAAAAAAAATTGGAATGACCCCCAAATTTCCAAAAGAATCAGAAGCCAAAATCAATAGACATTCCCACAAGAACTTTGGTTTCTCTGAGGTTATCCTAGGAATGACTTAAGGAATGACAGGCAATCAAAGGAAGTTCCTAATTAGAATAAATCATACTCCATGTATGTATAATATATCAAAATATACTCGATTGTCATGTATATCTTTAAAAGAACAAAAAATAATAATTAAATAAATAATAAATAATTTTTTAAAAAAGGAAGTACCCAAAGAAAGTGATTTATAGCCACCCGGAGGTGATGGGCGGGTCTCTCTTCCAGCACTGAGATTTGTCAGAGGCAGAGTATGCATGGAAAAAACAACATGGCCCAGCACTTAAGGAGGCTGAGACAGGAGAATTGTGAGTTCAAAGCCAGCATCAGCAATGGCGAGCTGCTAAGTAACTCAGTGAGACCCTGTCTCTACATAAAACACAAAATAGAGCTAGGGATGTGGGTCAGTGGTCAAGTGCCCCTGAGTTCAATCTCCAGTACACACACACCAAAAAAAAAAAACATGGCAGGAAACCCAGGAATCCAGAATAGCCAGAGGGTATCACTCAAGGGTGAAGGCACTTAGTGGATGAGAAGGCCAGAAATGTGAGTGGTCCTTAGTGGAGCTGCTGGAAGGAGAGATGGTAGAATGAGAGAGGAAATGAGAGACTGAGTTGAGGTCAAGGAAAAGCCTAGAGGGATCACCTGTAGTTGTTCCATCAAAACATGTACTGGCTTTCAGCATCAAAACGTAAGCAAAGAACTAAATGAAAGAGAGGGAGGTGGTTCAACAGAAACACAGGTTTATTTAGGACAAACCTGCAGAGGAAGACCCAGTGGATACTAAGAGTTACAGCCTAGGGTAGTTCCAGGGGTGTATGGGAATGAGAGAATTGTTGTGCTTAGGCTGTAGCTAGAGGGCTGTCAGGGAAGGGTCCTTGTGGTCATCACCTCCATTCTTTGAGGTAGTAACTGTTCCATGTCAAACCATATGTTTTCAGAATTTTAGTCCCAAATAACAATTCCCTTTCTTTGTATAGTGATGGAGTCTTGTTTGGGGTTTCTTTGCATAATGATGGTGTATTGTCTGGGGTGCTTGTCAGACTGAATCAGAGTGACCATGAGGTGACTCTTGTTCTAAGATGGAGGATATGTTTTAAAATGGCATTGCCTGTGTTAAGTTCTTCCTAATAAGGGTCAGTTTTAAATTTTAAAGCTATGTTCCATACCATTTTCATAGGAAATGAGACACAACGGTGTTAGGAAGTTTCCCAAGAAAGTTTCTTACTTAGTTCTTAATTCAGCTTTAGGAAATTATCCTTCATTGCAGAACATGTTTTACATTCTACATATGAGTAGCTTTGGCCCTGTGTTCACTAAGTCTAAATATGTCTAATTAAAAGTGGCTGATACAAGTAGCATAAAAATTTAAGTGTTCAGCAGGTTATAGTAGCAGCTTCAAATTTACATAGGTATTTTCTAAAACTGAATGCTACTGAAACAACAAGTTCTCATATTTCTTCTGAACCTATTAGGTGGTCAACAGGGGTGAATATTTGCTTTTTGAAAATAGCCTGATAGAGCAGGACTGAAAACGTGTGTACAGGCAGCTTTGAGAAATAGAAGCAAATGTAATTATTAATGTGGGTCTGGGGTCCCACGGGATGAGGGTTTATGGGATGGATGGTCGCGGAGTCACTCACCCAGACCCCAGGGGTAGGCAAAACTGCTCTGCCTGAGTGAGAAGCAGACCCATGTATTTCAGTTAGTGCAACAGTTTATATAGGGTCCTCAGACCAATCATGGCCCTGAGGTTAGGTTACAGCCAATAGGGTATTGATCCATGTCAGGCGCACAGCCAATCAGCGTGGGATGAGAAAAGGAGAGTTACTGAAGGCAGCCAATCAGCATGGGATGAGAAAAGGAGAGGCACTGAAGGCAGCCAATCAGCATGGGGTAAAGATGAGGGGAAACATTCAAAGTAACCAATCAGCATAGGGCAAAGGAAAGGGGAGGAGAGGCGTTGAAGGCATGGAGAGAGCTCCTATAATGAATATCTGCTTTCTGAAAACATCTTGAAAGAGCAGGACAGAAATGCTAAGTTCAGGCACCTTCCACAGGCCACCGAGAGCCACCAGCACAGATGGACACGGAATATCCAGTATGGATGCTGCCATGTTTCCTGGCTCATCCCGGAAGGACTCTGACCTCAGCAGGATCCCCTGACCAATCTCAGGGGACACTGAACTCTAGATCACCTCCTCTTCCTACTCCAGACACTTCCCTTCCTACCTTAAGTCTTCCTTTTCCAGATGGGATCCCTTTAAATTTTCTATTCCACAAGGCTCCAGTGCCATATTGCCCACTCAAGCCTGGTGGTCAGGGGTGTGGCCTGGGAGTGTACTTTCCAAAATAAAGCCTGTCCAGCAGTTCTGCTTTACTTGCTTCTGGTCATCTGGCTTTACAAAGCTATTTTCCATTTGTATACTGCTTTTCATAGGAAATGAGAAATGACAGTGGTAGCAAATTTCCAGAGGTATTTTCTTCCTTAGTTTTCAATACAATGTTTGGAAATTCTCCTTCATTGCAACACTGGTTTCACGTCTACCTATGTTGAGCCCTGTGCTCACCAAGTCTAAATATGTCCCTATGAAAAACTACTGATACAAATAGCAAAACAATGCAAGTGGTAAACAGTTTCTAGTAGCAGTATCAAACTGAATTCATAAAGGAGTTTGTGAGAGTGACTAATAATACAACATTATGTACACATTCTTCCTATGAGCCTATTGGATACACTGCTCAACAACAGGTCTGAATATTTGCTTCCTGAAAACAGCTTGAAAGAGCAAGACTGAAAGAGTATGTGCAGGCAACTTCCAGAGCAGGATCAAACTTAATTCTGTGTGAACACTGGGAATGTTTCCTTGATGCATTATTATCAACCAATAGTTCACCTCAGACCATTAGGGAAAGTTCTAAATTTTGAAGCATACTGTAAGAGTTCAGTGTTTGGGATTGGGCCCCTGAATGACTTCATGACTGTAGCATGCTTGGTATCTAGTGAGTCCTATACAAAGTATAGGATGCCCAGTGGCTGGGAGTGTTTCTATGGAAAGTGTAGAATGCTTAGCTGGTATATAGCATTGCCCTTCATGAAGAGGCTCTTTGTTAGAGCCTTATCAGCCTCAACCTTAATCATAAGCACATAGCTCCTGGGAATGAAAGAACTCACTCACTAGATAACTATAATGTTTCAGCAAGCTCCGCTGCTCCCAGACCTGCCCATCTAACAGTAACTTCAAACAATGGATTTTCTTGAGAGCTACAAAAACTCCTAACATTGCATGTCACAATGATAGAATGTCACTGAGAAATAAGCTACATAATGTTGCTGATTCTGTAATGGGCCTGATATTACAATGAATAATAATGTACTAATAATTCCAATGACTTAAGGTAACCTATTGCTATAAATAAAACTAGCAGCTTGGATGAGCAGCTTTGTCTCTTTGCCACTGCACCTCATTTCTGTGTCTCCTCTTTTGATTTTTTTACAGCTGGCACCCAAAACCTGGGAAAATGAATCTGCCTGAGAGAGTCCCTCCAGGATGTGT
>PVHX01034292.1:0-12415 GCA_004024805.1 Geosciurus inauris | reverse complement strand
GCTCCCCATGTTCTTCCTCTTTCTCTTCTCAGAATACAGTTTTCCTTGTGTTCCCAGAATCTGTTCACTCACAGAGTCACAAAAAGGATACTTGTATTCTGCTATTTGCCTCCTCTTCAAGAACTCTTGGCAGGTGTCCAAGCACAGATTAGATATGTTTAGGGAACAAGTAACATTCTGTAATTCCTAGTGGCATTTGGGCGATGTCAATATCTGCCATCATCTCTTCGGAGAGGTTGCCTGATCTACCTACAATGAAAACAAATTGGAAATTAAATATCCATATTAGAACTCTGAAGTGTAGAATCATTCGTGAAATATATTGCATTAACTATGGTTGTCTTATCATCCATTCATTTTTCAGTCTTAATGCCTATATAAGTATATTTTTCCCCCGCTGGATTCATGGCTGTCACCTGAGACTTCTGTTGGTCTCATCCCCATTTCCTACTCCATCCCCTGTGATCTGATCCTTCCAAATCTCAGGCCACTGATACTCAAGTGTATGTGCTTTATAAGAAACCAATTCTGATTCTGGCCCATTACAATAAATCTTAGAATTCATTCAGAAAAGACACTTCGAGCTACTCCAAGCAGCCATGTTGTCATTTCTCAAATTGTTTTGTCACATCACATGCACAACTCTACCAATAACAAGTTTTACTCTGGTGGGATCTACATTATAACTTCTACCCGAGACCACACACTTGATTATATTGTGTTTAATTCCATTTCTTATTTTTCCACAATTAATTCTTCCACGTTATGGTAGAAACTGAGACGTGCCTGCTGCCCTAGTATAATGAATGACTCCATGTCTTACATAGCAAGCTCTGCATTCTGAAAGTAGATCTGCCAACTGCTTGGTTGGGGGAGGGATTACCAAAGGACAAGAATCCTTTTCATTCTCTTTGAAAATACAACCAGTGACAAGTTTCTTTCTCCTCAGAGGGCCCACAGCTCCGCCTGGTGGACGGTGGCAGTCGTTGTGCAGGCAGAGTGGAGATTCTTCACCAGAATTCCTGGGGCACTGTCTGTAGTGATAGCTGGGACCTGAAAGATGCGCACGTGGTGTGCAGACAGCTGGGCTGTGGAGTGGCCATCAATGCCTTGATCTATGCACAATTTGGAAAGGGATCAGGACCCATCTGGCTGACAGAGCTGGCATGCACAGGAGAGGAAGACTACTTGTGGAAGTGCACTTCCCTGGGCTGGGGAAAGAACAACTGTAGGCACTATAAAGATGCAGGAGTCATCTGCTCAGGTATGATCAGTGCATTCTCCACTACTCAGAGAATGGAAAATGTCTTATTCCAGGGGGAACAGGAGATGGATTGTTCAGAGAAGACTAAGAGGTCTTTCCCTGAATCAGTGAATTCAGGGATAGCAGTGGATGAAAGGCTTCATTTAGTACTGTCTTGTACATCTCAAATATTGTCCTTTCCCTTCTCAACTCTCTTACTTGACAAGATTTTTTTTGTAGACTATTTCAACTTAAATCAATCTTTATAAGTTTGTTTCTCTAATTTACTATTTTTAGGGTACATGTAAATTACCACACTTTGTTTGCAGCATTTTTCAAAGGACAGACAAGAATGAGCCCCTACTTTTCTCAGTTGAATTGAGTGTTTGTATATGTATAGTAAGAAATATCTTTGCACTAGGTTAGTAGGTGTATGGGCACAGGGATTGAACACATCACAGAAGAATTTATGGATTACTGGAAAGCTGCAATTCCCATTCCAGATTCAGACATCAGAATTCTAGTTCATTGGTAAGAAGGGCCAGAGAACTGTGAGTGAAATGCTGTGAGTCACAATTTCTCCTTCTCTGTTTAATACAGTGGATTCTCTCTAGTTTCTTTTTCAAGCAATTTCTGTATAAACTCATATTGGGAGGTGAATTTAACACTGTGCTGCCAGATCAATGTTGGAAGCAATAAAATATTAACGCATATTTATTATGGTAAGAGATCATGTAGTATAGGACTCAGATCAAAATGGATATTCAGTGATCTCCCACAAATACACTGAGTAAAAAGTTATTCACACACCAAACAGCTTGATAAGAGAAAATAAGCCAGGTATATGCAAAGAAAAGAAACCAGGCAAGTGCCTGCTTTTATGATAATAAAAAGAAAAACACATTGAAGGAGAAAGGAAAGTAAGAGTTGTCCTTGCCCTTATTAAAGAAGCCCAGCATGAAGAAAGATGCATCTGTCTTAGGGAATGGAAGATAATTAAGTCCAGGCCTTAGACTGGAAACTGAGGAGGAGACTGGTGCTCAGTACAGCTTAACAACCCTTGACCCCATGCCAGAAACCTCAGATGGAGACTGTGGAGCTGTATTTATTGGGCAGCAAAGAGACTGTCTCCATCACCACTCCCTCAAGCTCTCTTGATAGAAGGAAAATCAAGACTCCACTTGACACGAAGAGAGGACAGGACACAAGAGCAGAAACGGGATTATGTCTTAAAGCACAATGTCAGGACCACAATGGTAATACTCAGCTCTCAGTAGGATATAGAGGACTCAAATGTAGGACAGAACTCAGACAGAGAGAGAGCAAGACCTGTGTGCTGGTGAAACAGACTCAAGAAGAGCCTGTGGCTGGTTGAAAGTCTTGGGTCATGAGTTCACTTCAGCAGTGGGCAGCTCATAGCATTGAAGGCATTGGTCGCTCCCCAGCTCTGTGTTATCTTGGCATGCTGTGGCCTCAGTGTGTGCCATAGCATGGCAGTGTTGGTGGCTACAGGACCACCGTCCTCATTCCTTCCCAAAGCCCCAGACAGCACAATATGGAATAATTTATGTCTCTGCTTGGGGTGAAAATTTAGTTAGCACCCAAATTTGACCTGTATGTACCCTTACGCTCATATCATTACATATTGTAAGAGAGCTCTCAAAGATTAAAGAATCTCAAGAAAGGTCTCAAGAAATCAAGAGTAAAGAATCAAAATAAAAACAAACAAACAAGAACATAGAGGGTCCTAATTTATGACAGTGAACTTTCCAACAGGCAACATGTAGACCACAAGTGAGTGCCATGAGATTTTCATAGAACTGGAGGAAAATCTGCCAATCAAAAATATAGAACCTGGCAGAGCTATCCTTTTCAAACCTAGGAAATACAAAGACATTATCATACAGCCCTATCAAAAAGTTACTATATAATACAGCAATCCACTGCTGAGCATATATTCAAAGGAAATGAAATCAGACTATTGAAGAGAAATCTGTACTCCCATGTTTATGGCAGCACTGCTAACAGTAGCTAAGAAATGGAAACAATCTAAGTGTCCATCAGCTAATAACTGGATACAATGAAATATACTTACATAATGGAATACTCTACAGCCAAAAAAAAGACAACAAAGAATGAAATCCTTTCATTTGCTGCACCATGCATGGAATTGAAGATCATTAAGTTAAGTAAAATCAGTCAGGCAAAGAAGGACAAAGGTCTTCTAATCTCACTCTATGACAAATCTGAAAGAGTTGACCACATAAAAGTTTAGAAGTTTAGACTAGAATTGTGATTACCATAGGCTGGAAAGTGTAGGGGTTAGAAATGGAAGGCTACATATTAACCAGTTATAGGTTTTACTTAAATAGGAACAAGAAGTTCTGGTGCACCATTGCATAATAGGGTGATTATAGATAACAATCATGAACTTCACTTCAAAAAGCAAGAAAAGAGCATATTGGAAACTTTCACAAAAGGAAATGAACAATGTTTGAGGAAATAAGATAATCCAGTATATACATGCATCAAGAGATCTGTTTACTCCAAAAATAGGTATACTATTTATGTTTTGGGTCTCAGTTGAAATTAATTTAATTTAAATGAAAAAAGGAGAAAAATGCTACAGGTGACAAGATATGGAGGAAGGTTATGTAGTTTATATGTGATGGTTTCAATAATACAAGAGAAGGGAATTGAGAAGTGAATTTGATAAGAATGAGGACAAAGGAACCAATAGAACTTTGTGAGAAAGATAGAGGAAGGTTACAAAGAGCACAGAAGGATTATCTGAGCAGCTCTTAAGACCCTGTTGTAGGTTGGTGACTGTACATTTATGTGAATTCTGCACACCCTCACTGTGTAAAAAAAGAAGAATGATTTATAAGAGTGAATCAAAGTCAAAATATTGAGATTAGAAGAGGTGAGAAAAGGCCCCATGAGAAAAGATGACATCTTTTAAAGAAACTTGAAATGTGTCCAAGGAAGCAATGTGTCCTGGAAGCAAACAATCAGACAAGAATTTATCTAACTGAAATTTTTAATTTAATCTAGTGAGAATGATTCATGTGAATCCGTGAACTTCTGCAGATGTGATTTTTCTTTGTTTTTCTAACCAAGTCTCTCATAAACTTCAAATGGCTTAAAATTGTTTCTGTCTGCCCTATTTCCCTGAAATACTCATACTCAGCATATAAAAACATTTCTGGAACATGACAAATTCTGAAAAGACATTAGTATTTTGAATTAGAAAACATAGAAGCAGACTCTCAATACTCTCTTCAAATACCTCTCTCCCATATCAGACCTGGGTGGAAACTTTAGATTATGACTCCTTTGAAGACCTCTCTGCCACATTTTATTCTTTCTTGATCACTGGTATTTTTGCCCATTTCTGGGCTTCCATTGACCACTCTCCTTGTCCCCTGCTGTGCCTTGAATGGGAAGGTCATGCTGCCAATCTGGCTTTCAGAGATGACTAGGAAGCCCAAGAATACAGGGCTATTTTGGTCTTCAAGGAAGGTGTTAGCATCTATGTGGACCTCTGCCTGGCCAAATACCACCTCTGATGGAGACATTCCCATTTACTCAGGTGACACAGTTCTGTGCCCTAAAAATAGTAGGATTGTGGAGTAATGGACAAGGAGTCAGGTGGATAAAGAATCAACACTTATGATCAAAACCCTGGAGAATTGATTAGATGCTGATGAGTCCTAGCTACAGGCAGAGTGGAGGATGCAATCTTGGCCTTAGTGGAAGAAACAAAGGTGTGATCTTGATGAAAGATGTTGGAAATCAGCCTGGTCCCCCTGCCTCTTTGATAAATTTGAGTCCAGAATATCTAATAGTGATGGAAAGTGAGAAAGGCCATTTCCACAAGCTGAAAGAGCCTTAGCTTTGTAAAAGCTGAGATGTGGAGAATTGGGGATCTCCCAGGAGCTGGTTCAGGTACAGAAAGAGTAGTTTTCTGAAAATCAAGTTCCTATCGCCCTCCTGGGACTTGACTGAAGTGTTTTTGCAAATGAACCCAGTTTGTAAAGTGGAGGCCACCTCTGTGAAATACCAGTAGAGATGAGGTACCAAGGAGAAAGCACAGGATATATGGTAGAAGGGATTGGAGGAGGGATTAGAGGTGGAGCTGGGAAGCGGGGAGATGACAGCAAGGGGAGCTGTCCCTGAGATGCAAAAATTATGTCCCAGTGGAAATATCTGGATGCCACCATATCTCTAACATCTAAAGTCACTTAATCTCCCCAGGTTCTGTCTTCTCTGTCAAAATATAAGAATGTAGCACATAAACATCTTTAATAGTATATCATTTTTAGTAATTCTTAACACATTTGACACTGTCAATAGCATTTATCACTGTGCAGCTTTTAAACTTCGCCATGAAATAGGAAGTTATGTCAAGGTATTTAGGGTACTAGAGAATTCAGAGAGGTTTAGGAAGGGAATTTGAGACTGAGAAGAATTTAGGATAAATATCACAGTACCTCATTTATTTATACAGGAAGCAACCAACACCCGGGCCCTGCCTAGGAACTGCCCATCCATCTGTCCTATAAGAGAAGCCACCAAAAGAGTCCATTTGCTGCCATGTGCCAAACATCACTCTGCACCTTCAGTTCTCTTTAGTGCCAATGCTCCAAGTTCCTTAGGCCACGGAGATGGACCATTTTCCTTCGTTGTTTGCTGTGGGCCTTGGCGCATCCTCCTTTTGGTCTGAAGCACAAGTGTGTCTCTATCTCTTCTGATTTATGACAGAAACAGAAGGGTTTGATCTCTAATGTTCAAGAAATAGATGTCAAACCTTAAAGTTTTAAAGTTACTGTTAATTTTTGCTGTAGACCTTTGGATTTTTCAGGGAGTTTGATTAATTGTATTAATTCTCCATTCAGTGGTTCTTGGTAAAATTGCTCCTTTTCTGCTTGCCTTGCTACATACAAATAAATCCTGATATCTTTCAGGTGAGAATAGGAAGATTGATTTCCTTTAAAAGGACAAGGAACTGGAGAGTAGCCTCAGCATCAGCTCAGTCCATGAAAATTCACCTCCTCTCCTCAGATGAGTCAGGCACAAGTGGGTGAGGAGCTCAAGTCATTCAGACTGTGCTATGGCCCTCATGTGGAGAAATGTTAGGCACAAGATACAGAAAAAATGTTGGTACTGTTTCAAAGATCATATAGATGATTCTGGTGAGCCCAAAATCTATGTACCTCTGTAATGCCCAGACTGGAGACCACCAGAGACCACCAGGAGTCCGATTCCGATGTAATCACAAAAGGGTCTTTAATTCAAACTCGAGTAGGGTCCGCCAACCCACACCGACGCAGCGGGTTAGGAAGCTCGGCCCCGCGTCTAGGGGAGCAGGGATCTTTATGGGTTACAATCGCAAGCAGGGGAGCACATGCCTTGGCGTTACATGATTGGGTAAGGGAAAGCGCGCGCAGGGGGAACAGCAGTAGGATTGGATGGGGATGGGTGAAGTCACTGGGTGGTCAGTGGGCCTTTAGACTGATAGGTCTGGCTACCATGGGCCCAGTTGACCTTTAGGTTATTGATAGGTCTGGCTACAGTGAGCTCATTGCCTGGCCTTCTGATTAGCTGGCTCAAGTTGCAGAACCACTTTTTGGCACCAGGGAGGGGTGCCGTTGTGTTGCAACTTCCAGTAACTGGGTGGGGGACCTAGGGCTCTGGACAAGAGGCCTAGAGTCACAAAATGGCTTTAGTCTGGTCCTTTCACCTCATACAATAATCTCCATGAAATTATTTCAATATTAAGACTTCACATATCATGTAAATACCAGTCAGTCTCATGCAGATATTGAAATGTCCCTACCCTGCCATATGTAATTTCCAGTGTGGTCAGGATTGAAACAACATGCAACCATGGGGTAAAATAAAGAACCTCTTACTTTTTGTTTTTATTTTCACAATACTGTCATCAATCACTGCTTAGTCTCTATGGACTACGGCCAAGTGTGCCTCCTCCTACCAATCTTACTAGTCCAAAGACAGTTGATTAGACTGGAGATGTGGCTCTGTCTTCAAAGTGTGATTTCTCACAGGAAGAGATTCAAAAATCTTCACTGAAGCATCACAGATTTAGAAGAACCAATTACTATTGCAGAAAGGAAGTGTGGAATTTTCATTCTGCTGTTTTGCATTGAATTCTTCAATCATTTTCTAAAGCCTCCCGCTCATATTCTTTTGTTGTTGTTTTTAACTTTCTTTTTTATTTTAAAGTTTATTTATTCTACTTAGGTAAACATGATAGCAGAATGCATTTTGATAAATTGTGCATAAATGGAACACAACTTTTCATTTCTCTGGTTGTACATGATGTAGAATCACACCATATATGCAGTCATACATGAATCTAGGGCAATGATGTCCATCTCATTTTATTATCTTTCCTGCCCCATGCTCCCTTCACCCTTCCTCCCCTTTGACCAAAGTTTCTCCATTCTTCCCATGCCCCATCCCCCATTATGGATCAGCATTCACTTATCAGAGAGAACATTCGGCCTTTGGTATTTTGGGATTGGCTTACTTCACTTAACATGATATTCTCCAACTCCATCCATTTACCTGCAAATGCCATAATTTTATTCTCTTTTAATGCTGAGTAATATTCCATCATGTACATATACCACAGTTACTTTATCCATTCATCTGTTCAACCTAGAAGGACATCTAGGTTGTTTCCACAGTTTAGCTATTGTGAATTAAGCTACTATAAACATTGAAGTGGCTACATCACTGTAGTATGATGTTTTTAAGTCCTTTAGGTATAGACCAAGGAATTGCATAGCTGGTGAAAAAGGTGGTACCATTCCAAGTTTTCTAAGGTATCTCCATACTGCTTTCCAGATTCATTGTACCAATTTACAGTCCCACCAGCAATGTATGAGTGTGCCTTTTTCCCCACATCCTTGCCAAAACTTATTGTTTGTGTTTTTGATAATTGCCATTCTGACTGGAGTGAGATAAAATATTAGAGTAGTTTTGATTTGCATTTCTCTAATGGCTAGAGATGTTGAACATTTTTACATATGTCTGTTGATCGATTGTATATCTTCTGAGAAGTGCCTGTTCAGCTCTTTAGCCCATTTATTGATTGAGTTGTTTGTTTTTTTGATGTTAAGTTTTTTGAGTTCTCTATATATCCTGGAGATTAGTGCTCTATCTGATGTGTGTGTGGCAAAAATTTGCTCCCAGAATATAGGCTCTTCACTTCCTTGATTGTTTCTTTTGCTAAGAAGAAGCTTTTTAGTTTTAATCCATCCCATTTGTTGATTCTTGATTTTATTTCTTGCATTTTAGGAATCTCATTAAGAAAGAAAAGTTCTAAGCCAACATGATGAAGATTTGGGCCTACTTTTTCTTCTATTAGGCATAGGGTCTCTGGTATAATTTCTAGGTCCTTGATCCACTTTGAGTTGAATTTTGTTCACAGTGAGAGATAGGGGTTTAGTTTCATTTTGCTGCATATGGATTTCCCATTTTCCCAGCACCATTTGTTGAAGAGGCTATCTTTTCTCCAATGTACGTATTTGGCACCTTTGTCTAGTATGAGATAACTGTATTTATGTGGGTTTGTCTCTGTGTCTTCTATTCTGTACCATTGGTCTACATGTCTATTTTGGTACATACTATACTGTTTTTGTTACTATATCTTTGAAGTATAGTTTAAGGTCTGGTATTGTGATGCCTCCTGCTTCACTCTTCTTGCTAAGGATTGCTTTGGCTACTCTGGGTCTCTTATTCTTCCAAATGAATTTCATGATTGCCTTCTTTTTCTATAAGAAATGACTTTGAAATTTTAATTGGGATTCATTGAGTCTATATAGGACTTTGGGTAGTATGGCCATTTTGACAATATTGATTCTGCCTATCCAAGAGCATGGGAAATCTTTCCATCTTCTATGGTCTTCTTCAATTTCTTTCTTTAATATCTTGTAGTTTTCATTGCAGAGGTCTTTCACCTCTTTTGTTAAATTGATTTCCAAGTACTTTAATTTTTTTGAGGCTATTGTGAATGAGGTAGTTGTCCTAATTTCTCTTTCGGAGGATTCATCACAGATGTATAGAAATCCAATTGCTTTATGGGTGTTGATTTTATATCTTGCTATTTTGCTGAATTCATTAATTAATTCTAGAAGTTTTCTGGTGGAATTTTTTGGATCCTGTAAGTATAGCATCATGTCATCAGCAAATAATGATAGTTTAACTTCTTCTTTTCCTATTCATATTCCTTTAATTTTTTTGTTTGTTTAATTTCTCTGTCTAGTGAATCAGACTATGTTGAATAGCAGTGGTGAAAGGGGGCATCCCTGTCTTGTTCCCATTTTTATAAAGAATGCTTCCAATTTTTCCCCATTTAGAATGATGTTAGCCTTGGGTTTAGCATCGGTAGCTTTTACAATGTTGAGGTATGTTCCTATTATCCCTAGTTTTTCTAGTGTTTTGCATATAACAGGGTGCTGTATTTTGTCAAATGCTTTCTCTGCATCAATTGATATAATCATATGATTCTTATCTTTAAGTCTGTTGATGTGATGGATTATGTTTTGATTTCTGTATGTTGAACCAACCTTGTATCTTGCATCACTGGAATGAACCCTACTTGATCATGGTGAACTATGTTTTTAATGTTTTTGTATGTGATTTGCCAAAATTTTATTGAGAATTTTTGCATTTATGTTCATCAGGGATATTGGTCTGAATTTTTTTGCTTTGATGTGTCTCTGGTTCTGGTATCAGAGTGATACTCACGTCATAAAATGAGTTTGGAAGGGTTCCCTCCTTTTCTATTTAGTGGAATAGTTTGAGCAGTATTGGTATTAATTCTTCTTTGTAGGTCTTGTAGAATTTGGCTGAGAATCCATCTGGACTTGGGCTTTTCTTGGTTGGCAGGCTTTTGATGGCATCTTCTATTTCCTTGCTTGAAATTGATCTGTTTAAGTTGTGTATGTCCTCTTGGTTCAATTTGGGTAGGTCATATGTCTCTAGAAATTTGTCGGTGTCTTCAGGGTTTTCTATTTTACTGGAGTATAAATTTTCAAAATAGTTTCTAATTATTCTCTAATTATTTCAGTACTGTCTGTCATGATATTTCCTTTTTCATCATGATTTTTAGTAATTTGAATTTTCTCTCTCCTTTTTGTTAGGGTGTCTAAGGGTTTATCAATTTTATTTATTTTTTCAAATAACCAGCTTTTTGTTTTGTCAGTTTTTTAAATTGTATCTTTTGTTTCAATTTCATTGATTTCAGCCCTGATTTTAATTATTTCCTATCTTCTACTTCTTTTCATGTTGGTTTGTTCCTCTTTTTCTAGAGCTTTGAGATGTAGTGTCAAGTCATTTATTTGTTGATTTCTTTTAATGAATGAGCTTAATGCAATGAACTTTCCTCTTAGCACTGCCTTCATAGTGTCCCAGAGATTTTGATATGTTGTATTGGAGTTTTCATTTACTTCTAAGAATTTTTTATCTCCTCCCCAATGTCTTCTGTTATCCATGCATCATTCAATAGCATATTATTTAGTTTCCAGGTGTTGGAGTAGTTTCTATTTTTAAATCTGTCATTGATTTCTAATTTTATTCCATTGTGGTCAGAGAGGATGCAGGGTAGTATCTCCATTTACCAAGACTGAATTTTCTAAGACTGGCTTTGTGACATAGCATATGATCTATTTTGGAAAAGGATCCATGTGCTGCTGATAAAAAATTGTATTCACTCGTTGATTGATGGAACACTTTACATATGTCTGTTAAGTCTAAATTATTGATAGTTTTATTGAGTTCTATGGTTTCTTTGTTTAGCTTTTGTTTGGAAGATCTATCCAGTGGTGAGAAAGCTCTGTTAAAGTCACCAAGTATTATTGTATTGTGGTCTATTTGATTCTTGTATTTGAGAAGGATTTGTTTGATATACATAGGAGCTCCATTGTTTGGGGCATAGATACTTATGATTGTTATGTTTTGTTGATGTATGATTCCCTTAAGAAGTATGAAATGTCCTTCTTTATCCCTTTTTCACTAACTTTGGTTTGAAGTCCACTTTATATGATATGAGTATGGAAACTCCTGCTTGTTTGCAGGGTCCATGTGAGTGATATGTTTTTTCTCACCCTTTCACTTTCAGTTTGTGGATGTCTTTTCCTGTGAGATGAGTCTCTTGAAGGCAGTATACTGTTGGATCTTTTTTTTTTTCCAGTTTGTCAGTCTATGTCTTTTAATTGACGAGTTTAGGCCATTCACATTCAGGGTTATTATTGAAATATGACTTGTAATCCCAATCATTTTGGTTTATTTTTGTTGACTTTATTTACCTTGACTTGTTTTCTCCTTTCATTGGCCTTTTTTCTTTGTTTTTTTAGTGTAGTTACACTCTTTGTATATTTTCATTGTTGGTTATCATTTCCTCCTCATGGAATATTTTGCTGAGAATGCTGTGTAGTGCAGGATGTCTTGCTGTAAATTCTTTTAACTTTTGTTTATCATGGAAGGTTTTTATTTCATCATCAAATGTGAAGCTCAGTTTTGCTGGATATAGGATACTTGATTGGTATCCATTTTCTTTCAGAGCTTGGTATGTTGTTCCATAATCTCCTGGCTTTTAGGATCAGGGTTGAAAAATCTGCTGAGATTTGAATTGACTTCTCCTTATATGTAGTCTGATTCCTCTCTCTTGTGGCCTTTAAAATTCTAGCCTTATTCTGTATGTTAGGCATTTTCATTATAATGTGCCTTGGTGTACATCTGTTCTAATTTTGTACATTTGGTTTCCTGTAAGTCTCTTGTATTTGATTTTCCAATTTATTTTTCATGTTTGGAAAATTTTCTGATATTATTTCATTGATAAGATTGTGCATTCATTTGGTTTGAAACTGTGCCTTCTTCTATCCTGATAAATGTTAAATTTGGTCTTTTGATGCTATCCCATAATTCTTGTATGTCCTGTTCATGGTTTCTTACTATCTTCACTGTGTGGTCAACTTTATTTTCAAGATTGTATATTTTGTCTTCATTATCTGAAGTTCTGTCTTCCAATGATCTAGTCTGTTGGTGATGTTTTCTATTGAGTTTTTTATTTGGTTTATGGTTTCCTTCATTTGAAGAATGTCTAATTGTTTTTTTTTTTTTTCACAATCTCTAGCTCTTTCT
>PVHX01034291.1:0-12310 GCA_004024805.1 Geosciurus inauris | reverse complement strand
AATCTTTAGAGCACATTGTATTGATATAATCCTGAGACAAATAAATGAAATATGAGTTAAAAGAAAAAAGGAATGGTGTAAAATTTTCCAAAAATAAATAATACATTTTTATGTTTTTAAGTAGACAGTAGTGAGAGATCATCATAATTTTAGATTTCAAATAGATATACCTTAAAAATTATGTAAGTGCTTAATATTAAATTGTCAATATTTATAAGATACCAGAAATTATTTTATTTGAGACTTTTAAACTTCTGATGAAAAAAATATACTTTTTTTCAGAACACTTTCAAGATTTAAGGAGCAAAAAACAAAGCAAAACAAAAATGGAGCTTTCTGCTTTGTGTTTCTTGCCTTGTCATTATTTCTGGAATTAGAAGGTATATTTCCTGATCCCACTTTGATATTTGTTCTTTGATCTACTCTCCCCTTGGAAATTGGGTTTCTGAATCACTGAGATCTCCAAATCACTGAATTGTGGATATGATTAACTTTCCAAACAAACATGATACTAATTATTTGTTTTACCATAAGATTCATTACAGTGTTCTTTCAAATAACAGTCTCCTCTAGTGCTTTTGAAATACAGTTCTAGGATTATAAAAATTCACCTTGCGTTCTATTTACAGGCTTTTCACTTTTTAAATCTAAAGTTCAAATATGCTGCTTTGATGCTGTAACAGATTTTCAGGAATAATCCCTTTTTAAGTGTCTTCACAAATGTGTTATCAAGTTCAGCATGGCAAAAAGGAAAACAGAAAAGAAAGAAGGGAAAAGAGGGAGGATGAAACGGTATGATGATATCAGAGAAGAAGGTG
This sequence comes from Geosciurus inauris, assembly GCA_004024805.1. Classification (NCBI taxonomy): domain Eukaryota; kingdom Metazoa; phylum Chordata; class Mammalia; order Rodentia; family Sciuridae; genus Geosciurus; species Geosciurus inauris. Next base: position 11,492 of record PVHX01034291.1, on the reverse strand, counting down.
CACAAGTAAAAGCAGCAAAGTCTTTTTAAATAGGGGATGGCAAAATTGTATTACCAATTCACCATAGGAATAAAACAGGTATTATTTTTCATTTGAGAACGAAGAGACCTATTGTTTAATATAACTCTTGTCTCAATAACAATACTAGGCTGTTTCTTTTCAGAGATAAGAAATGCCTAATAACATAAGAGGAAAAATACACTTCTCAAAGTCTAATGATCTTAAAAGTTCCTGGACTTCTCTATGGCCCTCAGTTTTCTTATCTGTAAAATGAGAAGGTTGGTCCAAACCAGTCATTCAAGGAGTGACAGGAGTAGGGACAAAGAGGCTAGATGAGAAAGGTTGTGCCAAAGGATGAAGTCTTTCTACAGACTAACCACATCCAGCATGACTTTCCAGATTCTGACTCAAGCTGCATCACTACCCCCAACATCCCCACCAACACTGAGAACTTTCTTCTTAGGAGGGAAAAAGGGCCAGAAACAATGTACTAAATTTCTTTTTACAATGCTGGGGACTGAGCCCAGGGCCTCTTACATGCTAGGCAAGTTTTCTATCGCTGAGTTCCCCTGGCCCCCACCAAGTCCACAATGTACAATTTTTAAGGTCCCTTCCAGCACTGAGATTCATTATTCTTCTGTGATAACTGCAAAGAGAACTGACTAACATTCATTTATTTCCCTTCTCTCATGCCTTTTGTTTCTGACAAGCATCACTATTGACTCCTTGCCGCCTGGAAAAGGATGAAGTATATGCCTGGGAAGTAAAATGAGAGATAAAGGGAGGGACTCTCTTTGGCAACTATGAAGCCCAAGAATCTGTATCTCTGAGCTTTCATGATTTCACAACCCTCCCAGCTTCTATATATCTATATCTATATCTATATCTATATCTATATCTATATCTATGAAATTTTAAAAGATCTTCTTTCTTCTTGAAGCTGGTTAAAGATATGTGTAAAGAGGAACTAAAAAGACGAGCTTGCTGGATAAGCTGCTTTTCCTGAAAGCAGATCTCAGACAAATGGGAACTGACTTGGTGGTCAGCTGTCAGAGTAAAATTAATTTAGCAGTGACAACACACAAAGCACGTCACACTAAGTGCTTGATCCAGAATCTGAAATTTTTTTCAATAAAATGGCCTTGATGTCAGTGAAATCGGAATTTCCCAGGTAGAGAAAGACTACCTAGGTGGGGAAATAAATTAATAAAACATCCTACAAACTCCAGGGGGAAACATTATTTTTATCCACCCAATAAATCTTCCTCTATGCAACTTTCCAGTCACACTAGTGGATGGACAGAAATATTTGTGTTGCTGGATCTAGTGGCTTCTTGTCATGGCTTGGAAGCCCACAGTCACTCCCCTTTAGAAAGTCTCCTACATGGTGTTGGATTCCGCTTGATCTCTTTTTATCTAATTAATTACATCTCAAGAACCAAGAAGTAATTACATTAAGAACTTGGAGGCATGCCTTCAGGAATGTCACTATGGCTTTCTGTTTGCTCGCTTTAAAGCAAACCAACACCCTGAATTTGGTTCAGATGAGCAGTTTTGTGCATTCAGTTGGACACAAAGCAATGGTTCTACTCCTGGTTATTAGACTAAAAAACCAGATGAAGGACATGAAAGATGTTCAGCCTCTGTCTTCCTCCTCCTCCTCTTCCTCCTCCTCCTCCTCTCTCCTTGTTCTCCCCCCCACACCCAACTCTCCCTCTCTCCTACCCCCTTTCTATTTCAATTTAGCATAGTAACTTTAGGCCTCTGGGTCTGAGTTTAGCATTGTGATTATTAGAAAATGTTTACATGTTTACTCAAGGATCAAGTGGGATAAAAAGCAGAGAAAAAAACCCACAACTTTCCAAGGACTGTTATATATCAAAGCACAGAGGAACAATGCAAATCTTCAAAGGGACTTCTTTTTTCTTTCTAAAATTTGCTTTTCAGTCTAATAAGTGTTGATGACTATTTGCTAAACTGTTCAACAACATAATTATGCTGAGATTTCTTCTTCACTTGCCTACTCTCACAGGCCTCTGTGAACATCTGTGCCATGTATACAGGCTTCTTCTAAGCAGAAGGAAGCAGTCCAAAGAGGATGTGCTCTCATAAAAGTTGTAAATACATTTAAGAAATTCTCTGAAGCTCATAAGCCACCTGATTTCCTAAGCAAGTCCTTTCATAACATTAACCATAATACAAGTAGGGAGCAGGTGGGTAGAATAAAGCCAGAGGGAGGAGAAGTGGAGGGAAAAGGAAGGTGATGAGTGATTAATGGAAATCGGGTGATTAATGGAACATAGATTTTTTTAAAGTAATAAAGAGTTATCCTTAGGGTAGAAAACAGGAAATAACAAAAACAAGTACCAAATTGCCAAAACAGTAAAATAAGAGAGTATAACAAAGAAACAATAAGGACAAAGAATAAGCATTATTTAAAAGACTTAGGGGATTTTGGAACTTACCATTTAGGACCTATTTGTTTAAGCAAAAATAAATTTATATTTCCTAGTTTCCTAAAAGTTATTTACTGCTAATGGATAAGAGCCTGTAGCTTTCCAGGTATAAGGAAAGCAGGCTTTGTGTTTGTTGCACATTTCTTTCTGTGCAAAATCTGACTTACAGCATCAGAGTTCACAAGGATGCTGGGGACCTCTGGCTCCATGACTAATGAAATGAGCATGTGGATTTTCAAAGCCACCCCTGAACGCAGACTCATATCTCCAGAGGAGTATTCTATGTGTGAATACACTAAAGGCAAATGCATATAAGACAGCCAGAACATTTATAAATAGAATCTGTTCTAAAATTCTATACAGGGATAGAACCCAGACAGAAATCCCAAATGGATAGCCAGTTTTCCCCACAAAAGCTGATCTGCACACAGGCATGGGCAAAATAACTTTACTGCAATAGAAATTATGAAAACAACAGAAAATAAAATAGACAATGATTCTGTGTGTGTGTGTACATGTGCATGTGCTTTAATCATTTTGAAAGTGCTCTAAGGAAAGCAAGTTTAGTTAGAAGATGTGCTAATAAAAATAGTAGAGATTCTTAAAGGAACTTATGGACACATTCAGGAAGGAACCATGAAGACTAGTAATACAATTTTTGAAAACATTAAGCTTTATTTGCCAGGACAGTTTTGTTTTTTTCCCATTCGTATGAATCAGGACCATCCATCACACAATTTGTAATCCATGGTTAGGGACATATCTGGATCCCTGAAGACAGGACCCATCAATTTTGCCACTTTGATATCTAATAGGATCCCTAAACATTTAGAAAATATGCAAATGAATAAAAGAATGATTTGCTGAAATGACATTATAAATAATTTGGCAATGATGAAACATTATCTTCTATAAAGACACTGATTCATTCTTTTTTTAAGGCACTGAGTCATCCCATAACATCTCTCAAGACAACAAAAAATAATTGATAGGTAAAATAAATATTTGATTAATGAAACCTGGCTAAAGGTAGACTAATCACCACAGAACATGGGGCTAGGTGGTTAACAAAGTTAGGGAGTTCTTAAAAAAGAAAAAAAGATTTGGGAGGAGCCAACAGAAACAGCTGTACTGGAATTCAAGAACAGAACTTGAGTTCTAAGATAAACTGATAACAAAAATAAAAATAATGGCAATTATTTACTTGAACATTTACAACGCACCAAGCTATATACAGACATCTAATTTAATCTTCAGTACAATCCTTTTAGGTAAGTGCTTTTATCAACCTTGCTGTACTAATAATGAAACTGAGTCTGAGCAAAGGTGAGTAATTTTCCCTGAATCAGCCAACCAGTAAGTGATGGAAGCAGGACTTAAAAACATATTGGTTTGACTCCATAAGAAGCTCTAATCAATACAGCACAAAGATGCAAGTAAATAATCAAGCAAAAAGAAAGAATTTGATTGCTTTATTTCTAATTTAGAAAAAAAGAATTCCAGAAAATTCATGTGAGCAAGCAAACTTGCTGTTAGAAATTTATACACCATGCACATAATTATTTACATTATTTTGAAGAAGTAAATCCAGTTTTTCATTCCTACAAAGTTATTTAATTATGATTTTCCAAAATTTAACCCCAAAGAAGACTTAACTATGAAACAAACCTCTGCTAGGGCCCAAGAGATTACTAAAGGAGACCCAGAAGAAACAGTTCATCATACATCATTCCAGCAATGAAAGTTAAAAGCAAAGACTTTTAAAGTAAAAAAATCTTTCTTATATGATCCACTTTCCTATCAACCCAAGTCAGCAAAAGCTAACTTAAGCTAATTTGTAAATCATGCATGCTTAAGTTAATCACTATATAATGTTTTTATTTTTGTATGTCTCTCACACATGGAATAAATATACCATCTCATTTAAACCTGTGTTGTGACCATTTCCTTTGTTCCCTAAGTCTTCATTCCCTTTCAACATGTCTATCATCAGTAAAACACAAATAGTTCACCTTGATCATACAGCTGATAAACCTTAAAGATAATAGGCTGGAAAGAGTAGCACTGAGATTCTAAATTAGACAGGCTGGCAGTACTCCTCACAGTAATGAAATAAATAAAGCATGAACAATTAAATTAAATGACAAATTCAGAACTGACATTTGGTGTTCCTGTTTTTACATAGTGGAAAAATTAGGTTGCCTGGCCTTCCTTAAAAGGAATATTCCTTAGAATGAATGTGTATTTTTATATCTGAAATGATATCTAATTTATCAGCTATGATGTACCTATCTACTTCATGTTCAACTATATGTATGTTATCATCTAATACATGCAATATGTTCAAATATACTAAATATTAGTTGAAATAGTTCAGATTGGTTCTGAAGAACTTTATTAGTTGAACCTAATATTTGGCAAGTTCCCAGTATAAAATGGTTCAGTTGGGGTCTTTTCTTTTTTATTACTTTGAAAATTATAAGGTATTACTCTATGGTTGGCAGGGAGATACAAGAGCTAGGAGGGAGAAAAGAAACAGCAAGCCAGTACTACATTTTAAGAATAAAACCAATCAATAAATATTTTTTGAATCTCTTCAACATATTAACAAGGAAGTCTAATGGATTACCATTTGTGGGAACAAAATACTGCTGTTTTAGCAGCATCTAATGAGATTCCAAAAATTTAGTGACTTGTGGGTTCTTTCACACTCACACTCTGCAATGTGATACTATGTAGCACACTTAGCTCTCTTTACACCTCTGTTTTTCAATGCAAAAGGCGGTTCTTTCCTCCAAAGTGTTAAACATTCCCAAGGAGCCAACTTGCATGAAACTCACTTCCCTTCTCAGAACTCTCTGAGAAAAGCTGTCATCTCTTGTTCTATTCAAATCAGATGACCTTGTCTCCTTGCACAAAAGTAAAAGGAATGTCTAAGGTAACATCTTTATTTATTCATATAATTTTTATCTTGGACAGCATTATAAAAGCCAATCAAATTGGGGAAATAATGGGATGATATGACATATTCTATAAAATGAAATTTGTGATGCAAACAGAATAAGAGACTCTGCTACATGAGGGTCACATTCTTGTCATCTACAAGCGTCTTTGTAAAACAACTACACAGAGTTAATCTTAAAAATCTATTGCTGAGAGTAAAAGGAGGGAGAAGGATAAACTCCAAAAGATAAACTCTTTCAAAATTTATAATATTAAGGTTTTTATAGGAAATTCAATCCTATTTTTCCTAAAAGAAAATCTAATTAAACAATAAAGAAACCAACTCCAAAACATAGTTCCAATCTGCAGGTTCTACCAACTATGGATCAACAATATTCAGAAAAACAATATTGCATCTGAACTGAACATCTACTGACTTTTCTCTGTCATAATTCCCTAAACAATGAACTACAACAGCTAGTTACATAGCATGCACATTGTATTGGTATTTTAAGTAATCTAGAGATAATTTGAGACTTGCAGGAGGATGTGGACAGGTTATATACAAATACTGTACCATTTTAGATATGGAACTTGAACACCCATGGACTTTGGTATCTGCCTAGATCCTTGAACCAATCCTCTGCGGAGACTGAGGACAACATTTTCCCACTGAACACTAGATAGGATTGGGTCTTCAAAGAGCTGAGCTAAGAATTCTCCTAAGCTTTAAATTCTTTGCTAATGCTGAGTTTTACTTCTTAAGCTTATGTTTGACTTTCCTTTTACTTTTCAAGAAAAGAAAATTTACATAATTATAGGTTACATTTGTGAAACAAAGTATACATAAAGAAAAACATCATCAAGAAGCTGGTTATCACTAAATGTAAAAAGATGGACTATTCCAACAATTCCAGGTGAATATATGTTGTAACAAACTGTAATTTAAGTCAAGCTATAAAAATATTACAAAAGAGAGCAAATTTGTTTTTTTAATTCATCTTTAAAATGAAATAAAATCATTGCTATTAATAATATGCAATAAAATAAAAATATACTAAACATTGCCTCTGTTAATAACAACTATAGCTTCTCAGGAAACACTCTTTATATAGCAACCTTGACTAACATACAAGATAGTTTTTCTTCTATGAGCCCTAACCTTATCCTATGCCACTGTTTTCAAGACATTGTTTATTAAAGCTATAAAAATTATAATGTTTTAGACTTTGTCTAATGGTCAGTACAGAGTATCCTTTCTTTACCTACTCTCCCTCACTTTCCAGTTACACAGTATGGTTCTATCTCTACATAACTTGGCCACCTTAAACAGAAAAATGACCAATATATTCTAAGGTGCAAAATCTGAAAATATTTCTCTTAGGGTACCATGACTTGTTAGATATCTGAAGATCAAGACAGAAATAAAGATTTATTAGGTCAAACCACATAGAACTTATATATCAAGGACTGTAAGACAGAGCTTATTAAATGATTTCACTGGTCACATAACAGAATGTAAAAAGGGAAATGTTTCACTGATTGTGGTTAAATGTGATTGTTGCCATAGTAGATTAAAGGCCCCAGAAGTATCCTTAGTTAGGTCAGTGACCAAATGTCACTCCATATAATTTTGTTCTTCATGGGCAATGTCTTTAAAGTGCTGGATGTGTGAAAATCCAGCCTAAACAGAGTTATTAATTTTAGTTGGCTATTACCTTTGGAATGGATAAGCATTATTGACATGAAAATTTGATCTTTCTTCCTTATCCATAAGGCATTGACAGAATTCAGATTTACAGATTAGACAAAGAAATATGGAGTGCTCTCAATGTTCAGATCAAACATAAAATTATCTGGTATGAACAAATAAAAAAAGAAAAAAGAAAGTAAAATGTATTATCTGGGATGTTGATATTGAGTTTATAAATCATCCAGATTTTGACTCTCCTACTTGCCACCTACCAACAGTCTGAGGAAAATCAGAAAGGGAAGTCAAACTCAAATCAGTCATGCAGTGCTTGTTAGAACATCTGGCGAGTATCTTATATAGGGAAGAACTGGAATAAATAGGAAAAGATTTAGAGATTGTGTGTCCCTTCCTTCTGTTTCTGTACTTTTAGCCCATAAGTTCCACTCTCCAAAGACATGGAGCTCTCAAAAGAGTTGCTCTTCCTAAACTCAGGAAATCACAATGAAAAGAAATAACTGTTAAATAAATAAAAGTATATATAGGTATGTACCCTAAAAGACATTATTTGTATTTTACATGTCATATATAAAAAAATGTATAGGTACCTACCCTAGTTGTTAAAATTTTGGTTATATATGGGAGATTAGATCAGAAATCTTTTTTCATTTTTACCTCTGTATGGTTTATGTTATTTCTCTTATTCAGCAATAAGCATGGAATGATTTCACTCTCTAGGGGAAAGGGATATTCTCACACCACCACATCTACCTCAGAAAGAAGAATGAGGGAGAAAGGATAAACTCGATGGGGGGGGGGCTGCTTTGTGTGCTGTGTCTGCCATTTTTCACTCCCTCTCATTTCTACATTCCTCTTCAGAAACCATGTATTTCTAGAGCCTGACTCTGAAGCCCTCCTCCACCACCAACCAGTGTGCTTCCAACCCTCCCCAAGTCTTGGTTTCCCTTCTATGGAACAAAGAAGTAAAGAAGAAAGAGCATGATGCATACCAACCTCCAGGAATGAGGCCTGGCTCAAAGAGAGTATCCAACAATGTCATCTGCACTTGTTTTCACCAATTTTATCTGATTTTGGAAATCTTAAGACTGATAAAATACTTTTCAGCTTATAATAAGCTTTGGCAAACAGTAATTTCATTTATAAACTGAAAGCAAAAAGAAGAGTGGAATTCAAACCTCTTCCTCCCACATAGCAAATCTGATAACCAAACACCCCTTTTGAGTTGAACTGACTCAGTTCTGTGCTACAGCCATCGCCTATGGCATTACCTCCAAGTGTTAAATTTCAGTAATTTTGCAAGCCACTTGTTACCCACAGCCATTATTCATTTAGCTATGTAATTATGTAAATTATAATATAAAACCTATGATCAAAAATATTTTTAAAACTAATACATGCATAAAGCTCCTCACATCCTAATCCTTTTATTATCTATACTATTCAAGATTATTTGCATTTTTTGTATCTCTAGAGTGGAAATGCTTTATAATAGAATGCTACTGTGCATCTCTTCTCAGTTCTACTTTCAGGAAAGTCACCTTGATAGCTTGAAATCAGCCAAATTGGCAAATTCTACAAAAGCAAGATCTGGTAATGTTTTGTTGACTTGAGAGTGATGGAAAATACGCAGATTAACTTAAAAGTGTGCCTTGTCTGTTGCTGTTGGACTCTTAACCCACTATGCTCCATCATCCCATATGTGGAACACGTAAAAACTTAAATTGAGCAACAGATATAGTACTATAATAACTTCAAAATAAATATTTATGTTTTCAGTGTTCTTTTGAGAAAAATAAGTAAATTATTAGTAATAATATTTATTAATATTATTAATGATGATTAATTATATAAAAATTGCTAGATTGTAATTTCCAACCTATTTTTATACACCTGTGTCAATTCCATTAAAATATTCATGGAATTGAAAACATGGGACTTTAATGGGATAAGAGCACAAAGGGGGAAAATAGCAGAGTACAAATTCTTCCAATATTTAAAACTAATAGACAGCATATATGACAGAATGGCACTTGTTCATAAAATGCAAATCCAGATTGGCTATGGGTATAAGAGTTTGACAAAAGTCATCAAAAATGTTGTCTAAGAAACTTAGCTATCTGGAATTTACAATAAAATACAATCAAAGGTAATGACATTATTTATAAATTATATGCTATACATCCTTTATATCAGTAAAATTTATAATAAACATACATGCACATGTGTACATGCACACACATATTTTTCCTGGAGAGCCAGATGTTAAACACTTAACAGCACACCATTAAATACTGGTTTAAACTAAGAAGAACCTAGAAGCTCTCAACCCAGCCCCACTCACCCTCAAAGCCCTAAAGTTGGATTCTAACAGTATTGGCCACAGTTGAATCTACCCAATTAGATTATTATATTTAAATATACTATGCACTTGGGTATTCCCTTCAGCATGATGATTAAGTATGCTCATAGCTTCAAGTTCATTTATTATGGAAAATTTATTATATAGAAATATAAGTTAGGGAAAGCCAAGATAATAATTCAGGGAATTTCTATAATTCAGAAAAACACTTGGGATACAAAGATAAGTAAGATTACCTTCTGCCTCCAAGAAAAGTGAGCAGGCCCCTGTAATAAAATGTTACTGGTAGGTACAAAGTGCCAGGGATGACTGGGGAGATACCCCATGAGTTCAGATCCCAGGTCCCAGGTATTGGCACCAGTTTCATTTCCCTCAAAGCAAACAAGAGGTAGGAAGAGACCTAGGAAGGAGAAATCTGGGGATTATGGTACAATATATAGGAATAAGGATTCTAGAATAAATACTCTGGGCTCATACCTAAGCTCCCCCATTCACTAACTGTGAATTCGGACAAGTTATTTAGTCTCTCTAAGCCTCTGCTTCTTTTTCTGAAAAAAAGAGGATAGTTATTCCTGGCTCAGAGCATTTACGGAACTGAGTGAGGATTTAGGTAAAATGAGAGAAGCTAGGTAAAGTGCTTTGGCCCCTGGTGATAGCACATGCCTGTAATTCCAGTGGCTCAGGAGACTGAGGCAGGAAGATCACAAGTTCAAGGCAAATCTCAACAACTTAGCAAGACTATCTCAAAATAAAAACCAAATAGTGACGGGGGATGTAGCTCCATTGTAAAACATCCCTGGGTTCAATCTCCAGTATCAAAAAATAAAATTAATTGATTGATTGATTATAAAAAATAAAGTGCTTAGCATAGTGTTCAATATACATCAAAAGAGCTCAACAGATGTTAACACTCCTACTGTGACTGTTGCTCCTATTACCCTCCAGTGTTGAAGAGGTCATCTTTGAGGGGTGGGAGAGATTGCAGGAATTGGGTGGATGACATTGCAAACAGAGAAGAAAATAAGCAAAAAATAGAGAAAACATGCTGGGGGCCAGTTAACAGCCTCAGGTTGAACAGTCCTGGAGGCCAGGGTCAATAAGCAGATGGGGTGGGGAGATTAGACTAGGCCTCCACCAAACAGGCTCAAATACACATCCATTCTTTTTGTCATCTGAGAAAAAAAAAATGAGATGGAGTTTTCTAACATGATACTATCTTTTTTCTCCTGACAGGTACTATAAATTGTGCCTCTGATATATTTGTTAAGATCCTATAAGGGAATGATAAATCAGAACATATCACATATATTCATCAGTACCTTAATTGTTGTTAAATACTAACAACACCTAAAATTGATCTGTACCAAGATTTACCGCTCTGACAAAAATCCACCTGGAAAAAAGTGCATGATAATTAAGAAGAACAACCATGGATTTGCAGCAATGTGAGGCTTATGAATAAGATTTAAACTCTTCCCTGAGGGAATAACTGGGTGATGTTTATTCTGGAGATGAACAATGTGATTATAACAATGGAAAAGATTGATGAGATTTTTTACTGTGGGAGTTTGATTTAGCTAGCTATATCAGATAGCAGAAGGATGCAGAACTGAGTCATCCAGCACAACTTGAATTCTTTTGAGCAGTAACAGACACACATCATCAGTGACCCGGAAAAATGGACTGCAAGTCAAATAGGCACATTACGCACACTGGCATATAAGAAATCAGAATTCAACAGAAAGAATCAAAGAAAAGAAGGGAAAGGGAGGTATGGGGAGGGGAGGGAAGATTCTAAATTAATCACAACTGAATTCAACCAAATTAAAGAGAAAAGGTACATAGAGAATTATATTCATTTCATGAATAAGGGAATAAATTTATCTTTTTGTAATCTTCTGGGCCTATGGGCAGCTATGTAGGTCTAATAGGTAATTTTAAGGAATCTCTTATCTGCAAAATGAAAAACACATGACTGTCTCAATAAACACACAAACTAAAAGCAAGGCAGTATTAGTCTTTT
>PVHX01034290.1:0-12419 GCA_004024805.1 Geosciurus inauris | reverse complement strand
AACACCTCTTCCTGGCCTCAAGCCTGCCTTTTCCGGATGGGGAGAGGCTATATAACCCTGTGTAACACGAGGCACAGCGCCATTTTCCCGACCTGTTCGAGCCTGGTGACTGGCCGGGAAACTGGTCCGGGAGCGTATTTCCTAGAATAAAAGCCTGTGTTGGTCCTGTTTCACTTCCATCTGGTCGTTCGTCTTACACATAGTCCACCACACGTTTGCAGCGGGCCCTATAAATTCCATGCCCCACACCCCCTCTTCCCTTTTTTTCCTCCTTCCCTTCTCCTGGGCACCCACCTGCACAGACCCCCCCCCATGAGTAAAGATCCCTTGGCTATGTGGAGCATGTTGTGTCTGGTTTGGAGCAAACCTTACATTTTACCTTACACTATATAAACCCAGTCCCTTTCTTTGTTTGGTGGTTCATTTTCCACCGGGAAAGTGGGTCTATCCCCATAGGTGTAGTTCTGTTCCTGAATAAAGCCTGAAATGATCTGTGATGTTTGCATTCTTCCCAGCCTTTTTGTGCTAACAAACTTATTGTGAAATTATATTGTGAGAGTAAGAGAGGAGAGATGAAGTGTTGAATCATGGGATGTTAAGCACGGGGAATTCTTTATCTTCAGAGAAAAAGTTTTATGTTGCAATTTGGAAGGCATTAATTATCCAGTAAGGAAAAAAATAAGAAGAGCCCAGCTCTCTTAGATCTTAGAAGGGATTAGGAAAATTTGTTTGCGGTTTTGTGAAGAGCAATAGCTTGGTTTACATATTTAGGAAAGACTCAGCAGGGATTTCATGCAGGAATCCCAAAACTGTGTGGAGTTTCTGTGTGATGGAGATATGTTTGCTTAAGAGTCCAAGTGGTACAATTAAAAGTCTTAGACCTAGGAAACAGGTTAACTCAGATCTTAATATTTTTTGATCTGCGAGCAAACTGACTCAGCAAAGACAGGGAGAAAAATAAAGGGGAAACAAAATCACTCCTCGAGTATGACTCACAAAAGGCTGGGAAGTAGCCAGGATTGAATTTCTTTAGGGAGAGAGATGCAAAAAGATGGGGGAAGGGAAGCACAGAGAGAAAAAACTTGAATTGGAAGGAGACTCCCGTAATTTCCATTTAAATGGTTTTGCTCCAGCGATCCACCCTCTCCCTGGGGGAAACAATGTGAACAGGCCACAGCAGGCAGGACAAAGCCAGTGGCTGGGGACTGGGGCTTCCAGCCTGGGGGAGCCAAATGCCAGCATATCCACTCCCAGCCCAAAGAATACCACCAGAGATTCCCATACTCTAGTTTCTGATGGGCAAACACGAGAAATGCTCACGGTAAGATAGGACACAAGATGAAATTCCACAAATCTGGAATTTCAGATTATGTGGAGAGCACAGGGAGATAACTGGCCACATGGTTGCACAGTATGGTGAATTCATTCTGGATGGGCTTCTTCCAAGCCCCACCTCCCAGCTTGTCCAGACAAAGTGCTGCTCTCCTGGGCTTCCTCTCATTCCTCCCACCATCACTTGGGCAGATCTTCCAACCTAGCCCTTCAGCTTTGCCTTAGATACTTACTACATTCCTGTTCCTTAAAGGCAAACACACAGGTGCAAAAACTTTTTTTCATGTTTCTGGATAAATGCTCACTAACTAAGATATCTTTTACAGGCTCGATTTGAACCAACAACCTTCCACAAATGAGGCAAGGAGACCACACTTGTCTTTGGACATGGCTTTGTGCTTAATTTTTCCTGGTGCTAAGCTAAATAAACTACTTCCTAGTTCCATTAACATGTTTTTTCAAGAAATAACTTCTATTTACAGCCATGCTGTTTTTAAAAGAATTACATAGATTAATTATGTTAAAGGGAGTGTTCTACTTTTTTACTCATTGTTTTTCTTTTTAGAGATATCAAAAATAAATTTGACAATTATGAGAATAAAAGCAGCAATTTTATTCTTCTGATTTCTAAATATGTTTACCCAAGGATTAAATGTGTACACAAGAAGTATATTTTGATTACATAATATCAAAGTTTATATAAATAAATGCACTCATGATGTTTCAAGAAAAATCAAAATGGATCCAAATACTTTTGAATCAAGAGTAATTAAATAGAGATAAAAAATTTTTAATATTAATACATATTTTTCCAGCTGGTTAAATGATCTATATAATTTTTAATTCCTAGGATAATTAATATAAATGTCTATTTGCTTATAACAGTTTTTCTTCAACAGGAAAAACATAACTGTAAAGACAGATGACCAAAAGGAGGCGAATTTAAACCACTGGGCAAGGCTTTATTGGAAATACACGCTCTCAGGCTGAACTCCCCCATCCATCAGAGTGTGTCCAGGAGAATGGCGCACGTGTACCGGGGTACAGAAAATTTTAAAAGGCCCGGTCAGGAAGGGGAGGGCTTAAGGCAGGAAGAGGAGGTCAGAGGATCCTGCTGAGGTCAGAATCCTTCCTGGATGAGTCAGGAAAAGCCTGCTGATTGACAGGAGGCGCCTTTACTGCTGACGTCAGCGTCTGACTGTTCCATGGCTGCCCCTAAGTGGACATCCTGAACCCTGAACCGTCCTAACAATAACTCATATTGTTATTTACATTCGCTAGATGCCCTGCCTTCTGCAGTCAGAAATGGATATGTTAAATTTAAGGTAAATGTGATTAATTATATAAATGCTTATTTCAGGAGATGCTCGTTGACTTATAAAGTTAAGATGCTACCTAAGTAATCTTAACTCCTAAATATTATTTGTTTTCATAAAATGATGGACAAATATGATTCTATATACAAGGTATACAAACGTTTTAATTAAAAATTGAAACATTACTTCCTACTGAAATATAATAATGTGTGTAGATTCAAAGATTTACAGGGATTTTTTCCACAATTTATCCAAAAGGAGGATTCTACAGAGAGGAAAGAAAGATTGGAGAATTCTAGACAGAAGAAAGAAAACATTTCTGGGTAAAAAGTTCTTCATGTATTAAAGGTTTTAATGATAGGAAGGAAAAAATTTTTCTGGATAGGAAAATCTTTGTATGGTTATGTACAGGAAGGTCAGAGTAAGTGACATAGAAAGTTTGAATAGGTAGAGAACAACTTTATATGTAATTAACTCGGTTATAAATACATGGAACAATCAAAAATCTTTAAGGCTTTTCCCTAAGATTAAATATTAATATACTAATGTGAATTGAAATATAAATTAATTTCTTATGCTTGGTAAGCATTGTTATTTTTAAAAGGGAGGCTATTTTAAAGAAATTAAGATTTATGGGCTGGGATTGTAGCTCAGCGGTAGAGCGCTTCCCTCGCATGCGGGAGGGTCTGGGTTCGATCCTCAGCACCACATACAGAGCAATAAAATAAAGACATTGTGTCCATCTACAAAAAAAATTAAAAAAAAAAAGATTTATAAGTTTGGGTTAAATAAAAACCATTTTCAAATACCACCTTAAATTCCAAATTTCAAACATCTCTTTAAAAACTAAATTTTTTTGATTTACAAACATCAATGTAATTATGATAATTATTGCCAATCCTTGTATATCAATTGTGTAAGGACTAGATGATCAGAAGATGAATTAAAGCCGCTTGGCAAGGCTTTATTGGAAATACACACTCTCGGCCGAATCCTCCCGTCCATCAGAGTGCGTCTAGGAGAATGGCGTTGGGGCTTCGGCATAGGTAGAATTTCAAAAGCCTGGTCAGGAAGGGGAGGGCTTGGAGGCAGGAAGAGAAGGCCAGAGTCCTTCCTGGATAGGTCAGGAAAAAAACCGCTGATTGACAGGAGGCGTGTCTACTGGTGACTGTCAGCGTCTGGCTAGCCGCTCCTTTTAGCAGCTGCTGACTGCAGCTGCCCTGACCGGTCCCATTAATTGGACATCTTGGACCCTGATTCGACCTAACAAGTTGTATCTATTTTCTAAATATATAAGTCTTTTAAGTATAAGATTTAAGAGAATATCTTACTAAACTGATGCTCTCCAAACTAAATTTTGATATGGCCTATTTCCAACTCATACAGTGATAACCCTGAAAGACCTGAGCTAAATAAACTCCATGACAGACTTCAGACCCTCCAGAAAGACTAATGGGCCTGAGTTTAGATCCCAGGAAAAGCCTCACATTGCTCAAGGCTAAAGCCACTCAGATCAGACAATCAAAGAGGTTAAAAATCACATACCTGGGATTCCTGAGGTCTGAGTCTGCCTGAACCCCTCATGGGTCACTTAAACTCACCTTGTAGTTGGTCATTTTCAAAAAATTCCCAAAAGCTATGATTGGGTCCCACCAAATGTTAGACACCCCTCAAACTCTGAATGGTCACTGTTGTCACCATAGATGCTGTACAATTGTAATTGGTGCTTGTGTGATGATGTGATGCATATGTCATGTCCACTAACACCACCTGTCCCCTCCCCCTATAAAAACCTGCTCAGCCATTGTTCAGGGCTCTCTGCACTGACCCGCTGCGTCAGTGAAGTCTGAGAGACCGAGCTTAAGCCCAAATAAAGGCTCTTTGCTTTTACATACGTGCCTCTATCTCCTTGGTGGTCTCTGGGGACTCCATGATCTGGGCATAACAAACCCAATAATTAAAAATCTAATTATATGATTTAATATTTTATAATTATATAAATATATTGTAAAGCTTACATGTTACTCTCTATACTGAGAAGTAAACAGCTATATTTTTGAAAGACAATTGAGAGACATTAGCTTATTTAAAGGGTAACTTTATAAGATATAAAAAATATTTAAATATCTTCCTTCAAGAAGGGATTAAAGGTTCTCTTATTTTGTCAACTAGTTTCTATTAACCCAAAAAAGTACATACCAAAGTTTGTAGACTGATATTCAAATGAGAAACTAAGATTAATTTTAGGATTAAGACATCTTATCTAACTTTTGCCAAGAGACTCATTGTTACAAAAATTACAAAGTATATAATCATTTCTTAAAATTCTATTGTTGATAATAACAATATGTCAATATCTAGTCAATATCTAGTACGTAGCCTTCTAATTTGTTTTCTATACATATCAAGATACATATTTTATAGATATTAGATCATACTTGGATTTTCAAAACTTATAAGATCATTTTAAAATTACACATAAAAATATTTGAATTATTTCTTGTTATTTAAATACTTAAATGTGGGAGAGAGCTGGCCTGGGTGTTCCCAAAGTACATAATGTGCAACAGTATCAGGTTTTTCAATCATATGGCTTGACCATAGTTCCGTGTTCTTGTCATTCCTGTAAAACCGCAAGATTAGTAAAGTAGTAACACTCTGTAAGACTTTAGCGCACCCTATAGTGCTTCCGGGTTAGAGGGTATCCTAGCATATATATATATATCCGAGTCAGCTGAATAAAGGGAGTCCTGTCTTGTCCTTTGATGTGTGTGTGTGTGATTCTTATCCGCAGCTCCCTCGCCGATCCTAGTTTCACTTTGTGCTGGTGCAGGCGCCGGCACTTAAATAATACCAGGCCATTGTCTACAATGTAAGCCTAATAATGCTCTGACTTATCAACCTTTTTCTTCAATTTTAAATAGGAAAAAAGGGAGAAACAGAACCCTACTTGTCCCCATTAAATCTCATAAAATTATTTTTAAAATTTTTCTTTATGTTTAACAACCATGTAAGCTCTGTTGAGCTGTCAGATAAGTAAAATCAATCCATGGAGAGAATTCAATGGACCCATTCCCCAGATCCATTAAGAATCTTAATGTATTCTTTTAGACTACTATTCACTATATTTATGGACATAATCATAAATATATGATTATTCACTATATTTATGGACATAATCCAGTCTCATGATCCTGTGACCTCTGAAAGTTTCATTGGTAATATTATAACTTTCAGGGAAGATCATATTCAAAAAGATGTCTGGCATTTAATGGCAGCCTCAGATTTTCTCCATCTTACAGATGGCTTAATGGGCAGACACCCTAACTTAATGGGCAGAAACCATAAGGAGGATTCCTGCTATATTCAATCCTCTTATGTTTTAATTATTGGAGATATAAAAATAAGAAAAATGGATAATAGATATCCAGTAAATTGTAATAAATGTGACCTAAGCCCATTTTAATAACTTGGCATAGCAATAATAATAGCCTGGATCTTATGGATGTAACTCCATAAGTTTGAAATCCAGGATATTCAAAAAAGCAAAATTGATCTTATGGACCCTACCTCTCTAGCTGATCAAATACTTTAAGAGTTAAATGACTTTAATCCTGGAAACATGATAAAACATTCTGCATGGCATATTATTAGAATGATATGGTTCTTTCTAATTCTCTTTTGCATCGTAATAATAGGTTGTTGTACCTTCAGATCAAGAATCCGTGGAACTTGAAATAAACTCGAAATAACTGGCTCATTATTTATATTTAAATATGTGGGGAGCCATCCATGGAATGCATGAAAGACTTCTCTTTGGCATTGTAGCCATGGGAGAAATGGGCTGGCATTTCGAAATTGCCTTGGCATTCCATGGCCAGGTCTGCCTAATGCAAGTGCCCGCCTATTTTGTTCTGCTAAGGAAGTTCTTACTGCATCACCGGGAATGGGCATAGCCCTGTTAGAAACTGAGTCAGCTTAGCCACTCCTGCTTTTAAAAATATTATCTCTAATAATATTTCTAAATATCTGTAATAATATCTCTAACTTTTTAAAAATAATATCTCCATCTTAAAAACATAGCAAAACATTCTGCATTTATAAATTAAAAATGGAGGAAATGTAGAGAGCTGTCCGTGGCTGTGTGTGGGCCACCACGCAAGAGTGCCACACAGAACTAGATATGGGCTGACCTGTTGTAGCCACAGCCTCTCTGAGATGGGTGTGACTTGCCAAGATGCCTATCAACCTGCTGACTGCAAGACTCTGCCTTCTTCCTATCTTGGGAAAAAATGTTCCATGGAAGGTCTTTGAAGTTCCCCTATATAAATAAAGCACACGGGTGGGGGGGGTGCTATTTGCCATTTTGCCATCTGCCAGAAGCCAGAAGAATCATCTGGCTGTGGGCCCGTCCCACCCCTGAGTTTTAAAACTGTTTTCTGAGCCAGGCGCGGTGGCGTAAGCCTGAAATCCCAGCACTTAGGGAGGCTGAGACAGGAGAATTGTGAGTTCAAAGCCAGCCTCAGCAATGGAGAGTCACTAAGCAACTCAGTGAGACCCTGTCTCTACATAAAAATACAAAATAGGGCTGGGGATGCAGCTCAGTGGTCGAGTGCTCCTGAGTTCAATCTCTAGTACCAAAAAAAAAAAAAAAAAAAAAACTGTTTTCTGTGTTCTGTGGTTTTTTCACCACCTTATTTCTTTTAGCCAGTTCTTTACTGGTCAGGGAATCTCATCTTTACCATCCACATAGGACATGGAATTGACAGATTAGCCTTCTCCAAGGGTGGAGTTTTGGTAATGTGATGTTAAAGATCACTCACTAGACACTTGAACAGGACCATGTGAAATCCTGAAATCTTTTCCAATCAACTATAAATATCCAGCAAAATATTCTAAGATCACAAATTCTTTGAGTGTGTTTGGTTGGTAACTTCAAAAAATATGTGTATTCCCTTGTTTGTTTCCTAACAGTAAAACCCACTTATGCACCACTAAAAGACCTGAAGCAAAGACAGTCATGCAAATACAAACACTACCAAAGTCTTTAGAGGAGGTGTTCAGTTTTACAAACCATGCACTTGGAAGGCTGACTTGTCACCTGAGGTATGAGACTGGCCAGTGGCTCATACACATGCACACTCGCACCACACATAACTAGGTACGTGATGTAATGCCCAGACTCGAGACCACCAGAGACCACCAGGAGTCCGATTCTGATGTAATCACAAAAGGGTCTTTAATTCAAGCTCGAGCAGGGGCCGCCAACCCACACCGACGCAGTGGGTTAGGAAGCACAGCCGGAGTCTTGGGGAGCAGGGATTTTTATGGATTACAATTGCAAGCAGGGGAGTACATGCCTTGGAGTTACATGATTGGGTAAAGGAAAATGCATGCAGGGCGAACAGCAGTAGGATTCGATGGGGATGGGTGAAGTTACTGGGTGGTCAGTGGACCTTTAGACTGATAGGTCTGGCTACAATGGGCCCAGCTGACCTTTAGGTTATTGCTAGGTCTAGCTACAGTGAGCTCATTTCCTGGCCTTCTGATTAGCTGACTCAAGTTGCAGAACTACTTTTTGGCGTCAGGGAGGGGTGCCGTTGATTGTGTTGCAACTTCCAGTAACTGGGTGGAGGACCTAGGGCTCTGAACAAGAGGCCTAGAGTCACAAAATGGCTTTTGTCTGGTCCTTTCAGTGAGAGCACCTTTTAAAATTCTCTTAATTTTCTCTGTTTGACAATATACATGACAAAATGTTTGGACAAAAGAGCAAACACTAATATCCAAAAAGCAAAGCAAAGCAAGATAAATGAGCCAAAATATGCATGAGATGGAGGATAAACCCATGTGGAGAGGCAGGGTTCCCAGGGAGTTTAATACACCACAACTTTACTCCACCTATTTAACAAGGTGTATCTTAGAGAGAGAGAGAGAGAGAGAGAGAGAGAGAGA
The DNA here is from genome assembly GCA_004024805.1 of Geosciurus inauris. Classification (NCBI taxonomy): domain Eukaryota; kingdom Metazoa; phylum Chordata; class Mammalia; order Rodentia; family Sciuridae; genus Geosciurus; species Geosciurus inauris. The sequence continues at coordinate 3,819 of PVHX01034290.1, read as the reverse complement.
GAAACAGAGGAAAATTCCTCTGCTCTGTTCAGCCTTCATTCTGGAAGTTTCTTTTGCTTTTTTAATTCTGAGGCTGTGCATTTTGGAATAGATCACATGAAGTACGAAGTTGGTATCAGAAAAGAGCTATCCACTTGGGAGCAAATACAGAGACATATAAGATGGAATCAGTTAAATAGAAATCCTGAGTACCTGAATTTATAAGATGAGCTCATTACATTCCATCTTAAAACTCATGCATAGTGTCAAGTTCATTTTCCTGGTTTTAGTATTGTACTATAGTTATGTAAAATATTGCCATTACAAGAAATTGGATGAAGGAACAAAGGAAACTTCCTGCCACTTCCTGTGACTTGTTGTTTCAAAAACATCCTGAAATGTAAAACATTGACATAACAATTCTGTCAGTACTTGAGTACTTTGCAGTAAGCCAAACTGTGGTTCAAGGTGGGCCGAGTGGTCTCTTGAAGACACACAAATATGTGTGAAAAATCATCAGACCATTTACAAACAAGTATTTCTGTTGTCTGAATCCTTTCTTCCTGGGTGTGACTGGAAGCAATTTAAGAATAATCTCAAAGTCTGTGAACATATTTCATACAGTGGTCAAAACACCGAGTTACATATTTCAAAATGCAGGCTGAAGCTAAGAATAGCCTTCTGATTTTATAAATTTAGGGGAGAACAAAATGCGTAGTTGACAAAAATATTCCAAATGTCCAATACCAAATTTTAAATCTTGAGGAGAAATTGCTTTAAGCCTGATTTATGATGAACTGAGAACTCTAAGGAAAATCAAAGAGGCCAGAAAGCATATATGGACTGATGGCTTCTTACTGAAGTCTTACTCTTCATGATCCTAGCATGAAAACATCCTGTACATCCTTCAAGGACACTGCAGTGCTTTCCTCTAACTACTATTACTCCAAACAAGTACAGCAACTTCTGCAGTGTATACTAATTTGAAGGATGCCCCCAAATACAGAAAAGTCTGCTGCAGAAAGCAGTGTCACTAGGAGTTGACTTTGATTCTAACAAGAAATTGACTGTTGTGTGTGTGTGTGTGTGTGTGTGTGTGTGTTGCTGGGAGTTGCACATGCTAGGCAAGCCACTGAGTGATATCCCCAGCCCTTTAAATTCTTTTTTTTTAAATTTTGAAACACTATCTCACTAGGCTGGCCTCAAACTTGTGATGGCTCCTAAGTTAGCTTCCCAAACAGCTCGAATTACAGGCATGTACCCTCATACCCAGGAGAAATCAGCATTCAACAGGCAGCCATGTCATTATCCCCTATTCTACGTGGCCTTTAGCAACTTATAAGAAACTTTAGGCCACAAGGGAAAAAAGTAGGGGCATTTTGTCTCAAACACATTCCCCAATAATCTGCAGTTGGATATTTGAGACATTTTAGCAAAAATAGTGTCTGTCCATATAATAATTATTCATGTTATGATAAATATTATAATTATATAATAAAATATTATTATTATTATTATTATTATTATTATTATTCACTACTCAGAATTGCCATCCTGTGGTTCAAGAAGAGAATGAGCAGTTCCTTGTTCACCATGTCTCCAGGGCAACAACAGAGTAATGAAGACACTGGATATTGACCTCAAAGGTTGGGAAGTGGGGCCAGGGATTGGGTCCCACACCACTGAACAAGACTATTTCAGATATACAGTAGACACCAGGGATTCCTGAGGCCTTGACCTGAGCCCAGGTGCACAGATAAATCAATCTCCTCAGTATTTCTTTTTAACATTGAGTCTGGGGGCCCACTGCATATCCAGACAGGAGTTTGATTAGTTTTAGATAGGGCCAAGGAGGAGTTATTTTTTAAGACTTCCCTGCACATGACTCTAATGTGTAGTGAGGGTTGAGATCTGCTTAGCTATTCCAAATCACTTTTTTTTTTTTTTAAAAACAGCCTAGAAAACAGAGGTTCACAGAGGTGAAGTGACATCTCACAACTGGCCAGTGTTTTGCAGAGATGGTCTTGGACTTCTGGGAAAGCGCTCAGAACCTAGTACTGACATTTTTTTTCTTCAAGTTTCGTTTTCTCCAGTTCCCATTTCTATCTTATCTGTACACATGCACGCACATAAACACACACACACAAACATACACACTCTTTCCTTTTCCCCTCCCTTTAAAGTTTCTCTGTCCTGAGTTGTTCAAGGGTCTATTTCAAAAATTCACTAAGCAAGATTGTCAATAACAAACCAGCCTGAGCCAGATCTTCACAGAACCAGAACCAATGACAAATTCAGAGTAATGACAGGGGAAACAGTCCCTTCCTGCTCTGCATACTCTTCAGCACTTTGAGAAATGAATGCCCCAATTGTTCTCTACCCATAAGAATTCTAAACCCACTTTACTATCAAATGAGAGGTTTCCTAATTCATTTATATTTGGCATTTTCTTATAGCCTGAACATTTGCTGAATACAGGAAAAAACGCTCATGAATTCTGCAACTTTTACTTATGTCTAGCTTTCTGATGACCTCAAGGAGGTCCCTGTGGAAGCTTATGGAATTGGTGAGGACTGGAGTGGGAGCTGAGCTGGGCAGGAGGGGTTGAACAGGAACTATTTCCATCGCAGTATGTTCAGGGAAGGTTTCTAAGAGGAAAACTTCTTGCAACTGCTCTTCTTCAGCTTTTGTTTGAAAAGACATAGAAGGTAACATTTTTAGAGGGAGCATTATTTTTAATTCAATGAATGAAAAGAATAACAGTGGTCACCTTTGCTTGGTATGCTTCTATGTGGCAGGTTGTTGCTAAGTTACTAAGTGTTTAAACTCAAACTCCATGAATTAGGTTGGAGTGGGAATTTGAATCAGATGAAGGGGTTCACACTGCAGCAATAGAGGGTTTTCTACCTCAGGAATCCGTGTGTGTGTGTGTCTGTGTGTGTGTGTGTGTGTATGACAGAGAGAGAGAGAACTATTTGGCCTTTTTTGTCTGTGGGGAACTTTCAATCTTTTTCTTGTGAATGTTTAATAATTTGGGTCTGTGAAAAAAAACTAGCAATAGAGAGTGTTATGGCTTCCATCTGAAATGTCCCTCAAGATCTCATGCTTTGAAGGCTTGATCCCCAATACAGTAATGCTCAAAGGTGGAACTTTCTGGAATTGATTGGATCATGAGGGCTCTGACTTCATACATAAGTGGATCATTCCACAGATGGATTCATAATTTGCATGAAATATTAGGAGGTGATAGGAGGGAGTGGATCTTTCGATGCATACCTTTGGGGACTCTATCTTATGCTTGGCGCCACTCTCTCTATCTTTCTCTCCCTTTGTATCCCCTCCCTGTCCCCCTACCCAGCGCTTCCCATCTGCAATGTGGTGAGCTGTTCTCCCCCACCAAGGCCTTCCACCGTGATAAAGATAGATACTCAGTAACACACACTTCTCTGAGAAAGGCAGAACATTTGGGATAAGATTCCTATTCAGAGAATTATATAAGTTTATGCCATATCTGAACAATCCTTGGTTCCAGGTGGGCAAACAGGAGCAGAGGGGGAGGCATGACTTCTCCCAAGTTCACACAGCCATTTTCACAGGTCCTCCTGACTCAGGGGACTCTGCAGTAACTCCCATGTCCTAGTGAAAGACCCCTTCCCCCTCCCCTAATAGATGGCCAGGACTTGCTCAGGAAACTGACTGACCTCAGAAAGACCCCTTCCCCCTCCCCTAATAGGTAGCCAGGCCTAGCTCAGGAAATCTAAGAAGGGACCAATACCAGGAAACAGAAGGCAGGACGAAAAGTGCTGATAGCCCCCAATACCAGGAAGCCAAGGGTGGGAC
>PVHX01034289.1:0-12412 GCA_004024805.1 Geosciurus inauris | reverse complement strand
GGCTCAGTGGTCGAGTACCCCTGAGTTCAATCCCCAGTACCAAAAAAATAAAAAATAAATAAATAAATAAATAAATAAATAAATAAATAAATAAATAAAATAAATGTATTGTTCCATCTACTAAAAAAAAAAAAATTAAAGCCGGGCGCGGTGGCTCAAGCCTGTAATCCCAGCATTTAGGGAGGCTGAGACAGGAGAATCGCTAGTTCAAAGCCAGCCTCAGCAATGGCGAGGCGCTAAGCAACTCAGTGAGACCCTGTCTCTACATAAAACACAAAATAGGGCTGGGGATGTGGCTCAGTGGTCGAGTGCTCCTGAGTTCAATCCCCAGTACCAAAAAAAAAAAAAAAAAAAAATTAAAAATAAGTAAGTAAACCTGGGGTTGGTGGCACACACCTATAATCCCAGTGGTAAGGAAGCTGAGGCAGGAGGATCACAAATCTGAGGACAGTCTCAGCAACTTAGTGAGGCCCTAAGCAACTTAGTGAGAGCCTGTCACAAAATAAAAAATAAAAAGAACTGGGGATGTGGTTAGTGATAAAGTGCCTCTGGGTTCAATCCCCAATACTAAAAAATTAACGAACAAATTAAAAAAAGAAATATTATAAGAAGACGCTCTCTTAAATATATTAATCAAATTGTTGTTTTGGAGCAAGAAATTTTAGAGTCTACTTATATTTTCTCCCTACATCTTGGATTTGCACATTTCCTTCCTTCTCCTATATCCAGCACCTAGAATAATACTATCCTAATAAGTAGGTGCTACCTAAATGAACCGGCTGGCTTCTAGTGTCTGAATATTGCGTCCTCTTCAAAATTCCCACTCATGTCCTCTAAGGAGTTTGCTTAGCATTAACCTATCACAGTACTTTGCATACACTGAACATTTAATAAATGTTCAGTAGATGAATTCTGCTCTCCCTATTCTTCCCAAAGGTCCTGTGAATTTTTCAATTCAAGGTTCTCAGACTCCAACTTCCCATTCCAACATCAGACCCCAAGCTGAGGCCTCTATCACTTCATGTGCACCCTCCCACAGGAATGACACAGCATGCTTTTCAAAACTCCTAACGGTACTGTGCACACATTATACATTGCTCAAAAAAATTAACAGAGCCAGGCACAGGGGTGCCTGCCTGTAATCTCAGGCAGGAGAATCATGAGTTCAAAGCCAGCCTCAGAAACTTAGCAAGGCCCTACACATCTCAGTGAGACCCTGTCTTTAAACAAATTGCAAAAAAAGAGCTGGGGATGTGGCCCCTGGGTTCAATCCCCAGTACCAAAAAGAAAGGAAAAAAAATTCAACACAAAGGATAAAAAGTCCTGAAACTAGTCTTTTACGCCAATGCAACTGATAGCTGCTATAAATATAAGATGTCTTAACAGCATTAACAGCAGACTGGCTGTGTGATCTGCTGACTTGAGCACGACAATTATAGGAAACAAGACCGGATTTCCTAAATCTATTCTTCTCAGTAAAATGGGAAAAAGGACACAAACATCTCAATTATAACTTCTTGCTCTCTCATGCATTCCACCTACAGAGACTGATGTGTTCTCTAAAATAACAATCTGTCCTAACATATCAGTATGCAAACGCCTCTCTTTTTTTTTTTATTTAGGTTTACATGATATCAGAGGAACACCTCTCTTTAATGTTTTACTATCACCAGCAGCAGTTTTCAAAGACAGGATCTTTGGACTGATATAGTAAATTAATTGTTACAGAATTAAATTTAATTAATTTACAGGACCTTTCTTTGAACTGCAATCACATTCTTTCTAGGTTTTGGTGTTGAAATATACCTTTTAAATTAAAACTGATAATTTTTAAGACCCTACTAATATCATGCAACTGTTAAAAAGAATGAAGCAGCTTTATGTGATCTTAAAAGATATCTAAGAAAAGTGGAGAAGTGACAATGAAGGGTGGGGCGGGGCTTGAGGTATAAAAACGGTATACTGGAATGCACTACCACTTATTTGCGGAGGGGAGATAGCCAATACATTCATACCTGTGTTTAACTGCGTGGGCTATTTCTGGAAGGATGATCAAGCGGGTTGGCCTCTTGGGAGAGGAACTGGATAGTTAAGGAACTGGAGAGGAAGTATGAGACTTATTTTACTCAATGTATATCCTTTTGTATGTTTTGAATGTTGTACCATGAGCACATATTAACTATGCAAACTGTACAATTAGATATTTCTTCTAATTTAATTAACCCTACTTGGCAAAATAGAAAGTGGGTAAACTCAGGACAAATTCCAAATTCTTTTGAGTTGTATTGATCAGTGCTTCTAAAAGTCCGGGAAGTCAGTATTCACAAAATCGAGTCTGAACTTCTAGATTCCAACTCTACTGCACACACACAGATCTGAAGGGGTCTCTGTGTCCTTAAAGCTTAAAGCTGTGGGCTCCCTCAAAATAACTTCACTGGGCAAAAAAAAATTTTTTAAATTTTTCCTTCACTGGGCAAGGGTATTCCACTGTCTGCAGAACTAAAGAAACTACTCCAAGAAGCTTAACAGTAGCCAGGAGTTTCCTCAAGAGAAAACAGTCTTATCTATTTCCCTCAAGTGTGACAAGGAGGCAAGTCACTAATAGGAAGATGGGGTACCTAACTGCATTTCAGAAAAGGAGGAGGCAGCAAGAATCATCTCAAAGATCACCCCAGTGAGACTTGGTAGATCACAATTGCTATCTGCCTTGAGGACAGCTCAGCTTCATTAGTCAACAGGACTTTATTAAGTGTCTTTGATCTGGCCTGCCAATTCCAAGTCTTGGAAGAAATTATACACACATATGTATTCAAGACCCCTGCCTTGGACTGAACCCAGGGATGCTTCACACTGAGCTACATCTCCAGACCTTTATATTTTTTATTTTGAGACAGGTTTTTATTTTGGACAGCTTAGGGCCTTGCTAAGTTGCTGAGGCAAGCTTTGAACTTGCAATGCTCCTGCCTCAGCCTCGCAACTGCTGGGATTACAGGTGTGTGCCACTGCACCTGGCTGATTAAGCTTTAAAACTATTAGCTTGAATTACACAAAATGGCTGGTAACCAACTGCCTTTTATCCATGAGAAGAGTAATTTCACCTGGTTTAACCTGAAGATTTAGATAACTATAAGCTTGGCTAAAGAGAATGAGGCAAAGTTAAAAAAAAAAAAAAAGAAGAAGAAGAAGAAGTGTAAATGGAATTTGTACAGGCAGAAAAAGGAACACAATTTCAAACTTCAATTTGTGGCTAACAGTGACTGATGATATTGATATGTTAGCGTCCAAATCAACAGTGCACCTGGACTCACATTTCTAACCAATGGGATTATCAGTCAGAAGAAGCAGATATTAAAAGCCAAAGTAGCAATAAAAGTTAGCTACAGGGGGCTGAAGATGTAGCTCAGTGGTACGGCATTTGCTGTGCATGTGCAAGGCCCTGAGTTAGATCCCTAGCACCGCACACACGCGCACACGCACACACAAAAAGGTACCTATGAGCTGGGTGCGGCAGCACATGCCTGTAATCCCAGCACTTTGGGAGGCTGAGACAGAAGAATCCCAAGTTCAAAGCCAGCCTCAGCAACAGTGAGGTGCTAAGCAACTCAGTGAGATCTTGTCTCTAAATAAAACACAAAATAGGGCTGGGGATGTGGCTCAGTGGTACTCCTGAGTTCAATCCCCAGTACCAAAGGGAAAAAAAGGTACCTATGGGGAGGGGAAAAAGATTACAAATAACCAAGAGGCTTTTGCTTATACTTTGAATTTTTACAAGATTTGGTCACATATTACCTCTGTAAATAAAAATATATACTTCTGCAAAGCCTGGTGATTCCAGCCATTCAGGAAGCTGAGGCAGGAGTATTGCAAATTAAAGGCCAGCCTTGGCAATTAGCAAAAGAAGTATAAAAAATAGGGCTGGGGTTGTGGCTCAGTGGTAGAGCACTTGCCTCACACGCGTGAGGCACAGGGTTCAATCCTCAACACCACATACAAAATACATAAATAAATAAAATAAAGGTTTAAAAAAAATCTATAAAAAAGTCTCAAAAATAAAAGAGGTAAGGATGTAGCCCAATGGTAGTGTATACCTGGGTTAAGTCCCTTGTACCACAAAAATAATTAATTTGAAAACAACTAAATACTTCTAAATTAAAAGTTCTAAAAATTACTTAATGGACAGATATGAACCAATAGCTTCATAAATGGTATGTGTTTATATGCTGTTATACACCCACAAAATGAAACATCATACAGTTATTTAAAAAAAAAAAGAATAAATATTCTAGACATGGTGGCACAGGACAATAATCTCAGCAACTCAGGATGCTGAGCCAGGAAGATTCCAGGTTCGAGGTCGGCCTCAGCAATTTAGCACGATCCTGTCTCAAAATAAAAATAAAAAGGGGAAGGGGAAGCCGGGAGTGGTGGCTCACACTTGTAATCCCAGCACTTCGGAAGGCTGAGACAGGAGAATCGCAAGTTCAAAGCCAGCCTCAGCAATGGTGAGGCACTAGGCAACTCAGTGAGACCCTGTCTCTACATAAAACACAAAATAGGGCTGGGGATGTGGCTCAGGGGTCGAGTGCCCCTTAGTTCAATCCCCGGTACCAAAAAAAAGGGGGGGGGGAGCTCGGCACAGTGGCACACACCTGTAATCCCAGCACTTTGGGAGGCTGAGACAAGAAAATCACAAGTTCAAACCCAGCCTCAGCAAAAAGCGAGGTGCTAAGCAACTCAGTGAGACTCTGTCTCTACAAAAAACACAAAACAGGGCTGGGAATGTGTCAAGTACTTCTGGGTTCAATCCCTGTTACCCGCCCCCCCAGAATGAATGAATGAATAAATAAATAAATAGGGGGCTGGGGATATAGCTCAGTTGGTAGAGTGCTTGCCTCTCATGCACAAGGCCCTAGGTGCAATCCCCAGCACCACAAGGGGGGCGGGGGGTGGCAGAATAGGGATGTACCTCAGTGGTAAAGTGCCCCTGGGTTCAATACCTATACAAAATAATAACAATAATAATAAGAAGAAATACTGTATGAATTGGTTAATTGATATAGAAAGAGTTCCAAGACATACTAAGTTTTTAAAAAGCGAGCTATAGAATAATAGCTATCCATATAACACGAAGTTGTCAGATAGTTTTGTGTTAAATATAGATTGGTTTTGGTTCTTTTTACTCATTCACAAAGGTTTATTGAGAATTTACTATATACAAAGATCTAGTGTCCCCCAAGTGTACCTCAGAGTATTTTTACTTAACATGACTAAATGGCGTTTGATCTTGTTTATATAATACTGCTATATACAGAAATTTAAAGGTGGGTGGTTTTTTCCCCCTTAAGATGTCCTAATTTAGGGGCTGGGTAGAGCAGCAGAGCGTTTGCCTCGCATGCGTGAGGCCCTGGGTTCGATCCTCAGCACCACATACAAAGCAATAAAATAAAGACATCATGTCCATCTACAACTAAAAATATATATATATTTTTTAAAAAAAAGATGTCCTAATTTAGGTGAAGTACATTTTTTGTAGTATGCATAATCTACATACTACAAAAGTTACATGTGGATGTTTAGCTTCTTTTATACTAGTCTGTATAGACAGATGAAGAAATTAGATTTTGCTACCTTTTTAGTATTTTAGTATATAGACTGATTTTATTCATACAATATTTTAATAAATTCACATTGGTAGGATAGATAGAAACAAAACAGACAACCTATGAGGGTAAAGCATAAACAGTAAGGATAAAGGAGCAGAAGCAATCATTCTTACCATATACATTGTTACAGTGTTCTAATTTTCTTAACTTCTTGCATTTCCCAGGAAAATTATCACATCACATTCCAATTATGAATATTTTGTCTCACTGTCAATACCAATACCTGTCATTTATTTTTTTGTGTGTATGTTACCACACAGATTGGTGCTTCTAAAATGATGTTGAAAATTATCAAGGAGCCAGGCACAGTGGAATACACCTGTAATCCCAGCTACTCAGAAGGACTGGGCAATTTAGCCAGCCTCTATCTCAAACCAAAAAATTAAAAAGGGCTGGAAATGTAGTTTAGAGGTAGAATGTCCCTGGGTTTCAACCAGAGAGAGAGAGAGAGTGAGAGAGAGCACAAGTGCGCACGAGCGCACACACACACACACACACACACACACACACACAAAGGAGTAGGAACACCAACCAACCTACCTACCTACTCTGGAGCCTTTTCAGAAAGTAGTTCCTTACCTACATTTTCCATTACTACTGTGGTTACTACTTGAATCAAGTTTTCTACCTCAATTTTGCCTAAGCTAATAAGAGAGCATTTTGGGGTTTTTGGTTTTGGTGCTGGGGATTGAACCCAGGGCCTCACTGAGTTACCCTCAACCTCCAAAATTAGAATTTGAAATGGTAATCAGAAATCGGATATGTGTGTTCAAAAACTAACCATCTTCCCTCAAAGAAAGGAACTGAAGATTCCCCACAAGCACTTTAAGTCACAAACAGGATTTTTAAATACCCATATAAACACATGATTGTTAAGCACTCTATAGGGCAGGGACTATGCCCTATTGGTTGCATTGTTCAACAAACACTCCTGAATTTGTATTATGAAACAGACAAACTGCTGGTCCTGGAGAAAGAGATGACCAAGCATCAGAATCTCAAAGGTGGAAAGAGACCAAAGAAAAGCTTGGAAGCCTCAATGGGATTCCCTACCCTATCTATAAGCAAAGAGATCAAGTAACACTTTCTGGAGGAAAAAGGGTAAAGGAGTATATCTCTAGAATTACCCAAACTTCCTATACCTCATACCAGTGCCACATGGGAAAGAGGCACTGTCTTTCCATGGCCTGCCTAGGCTCAAGAATCTGGGTTCCTAGTGGTCTCCAAAGCACCTGAATGAACCTTTCCCTATCACCACCATCCTCTCTAAGCCCATGGCCTCCCGCGTGCTGGCAAGCACTCTTTTCTTTTTTTTTTTTTTTTTTTTTTATATTTATTTTTTAGTTGTAGGTGGACAGGATATCTTTATTTTATTTTTATGTGGTGCTGAGGATCGAACCCAGTGCCTCCCGCGTGCTGGGCGAGCACGCTACCACTGCGCCATAACCCCAGCCCCAAGCACTCTATTCTTATACTACATCCCCATTCTCTCTCTTTTCTTTGTTTAGTTATTTATTTTGCCATGCAATCTACCACTGAGTTACAATCCCAGCCCTTTTTTAAATTTGAGACAGGATCTTGCTAAATTGCCCAGGCTGGCCTTGAACTTGTGATCCTCCTGGCTCAGTTTTTTTTGTTTTTTTTTGTTTTTTTGGTAGTAGTAGGGATCTAACCTAGGGCCTTGAACATGGAAGGCAAGTACTCTGCTGCTAAGCTACATCTACAGCAGTCTCTCCCCCACTTCTCTTTTAAAAGTATATTTTTCTTTTTTTTCTGGTGCTGAGATTGAACCCAAGAATGTTTAACCACTGAGCCATACCTCCAGCACCTTTTTTTAAAAAAATGAGACAGGGGCTGGGATTGTAGCTCAGTGGTAGAGTGCTTACCTCACAAGCATGAGGCCCTGGGTTCAATTCTCAGCACCACATAAAAAGAAATAAAATAAAGATATTGTGTCCATCTACGACTAAAAAAATATTTAAAAAATAAAAAAATAAAAAATAAAAAATGAGACAGAGTATTGCTAAGTTGCTTAAGGCCTCGCTGAGTTGCTGAGGCTGGCTTTGAACTAGTGTTCCTCCTGCCTCAGCCTCCCAAATTGCTAGGATTACAGGCATGTGCCACTACACCCAGCTTAAAGCACATTTTTCTACAGCTTACCTCCCAATCTGTTCCTCAGCCAAGCCTATTTTCTCTGTTTACTGTCCACAGAAGCAGCAACTGAGTGGGAAACCTACTTCAGATTTTTTCATCAGACTTCCTTTTTTACTAATCAGATATTAGAAGGTTGGAAGAGTGCCTCTACAGAAGATTTAACATTTATATTGAACCTTCAGAGAAAGAAAGGGGTTTGCCAAATGTCTAATTCTCCCCTAGAAGGCTCAATAAATTAGGCATTCAATAAACGTTCAATGGATGCATTTTTTAATTTGTTTTGTTTAGATGTACTTTTTTTTTTTTTTTTTTTTGAGGTAGCTAGGATTGAATCAAGGGCCTCAAGCATGCTCACAAGTGACTTAACACTAAGTTATATCACTGAACCTGGATGTACTTTTTTAAAAAATCACATTATCAATACCAGGAGACATCACACATAGACACACACACATACACACAGGCCCCCTATAAATAAAACAGAATGAATGATCAAAATAAATCAATGATATCACTGGGCCAACAATAATCCCAACTACTCAGGAGGCTGACATAGGATTGCAAACTCAAGGTCAACCTGGATGATTTAGCAAGACCCTACCTTAAAAAAAAAAAAAAAGGAAGCTGGGTGCAGTGGCACATGCCTGTGATCCCAGCACTTTGGAAGCCTGAGACAGGAGAATTGCAAGTTCAAAGCCAGCCTCAGCATCGGCGAGGCGCTAAGCAACTCAGTGAGACCCTGTCTCTACATAAAACACAAAATAGGGCTGGGGATGTGGCTCAGTGGTCAAGTGCCCCTGAGTTCAATCCCTGATACCAAAAAAAAAAATTTAAATTAAATTAAAAAATAAAAAAAGTAACAAAGGGCCAGGGATGCACTCAGTCGTATAGCACCCTGGATTCAATCTTCAGTACCAAAATTAAAAAGATATTCACATTTGAGATGTCAAGAAGAAAAACCAGTTCCAGTAGAGCTGTCAGTTTCAAGATCAATACACATGGTGATCACCATGACAAAAGTGCTTTATTCCAAAGGCCAAAAAGTAAGAAAAGTTCTTGTTTAGTAGTAGGGTAGAGCACTTGTCTAGCATGTGAGGCCCTGGATTTCATCCCTAGAATCACCACCAAAGATCATCATCATCATCTGAAAATCAACTTGGAGAGGACAGATAACCAAAACTTCACGGTAAATGAGATTACGATGACGCCCATATTTTAAGCAACTGGTATAACTGGTCACCAAGCCAACCAAAAAGCTACAGAAAACCAGTATAGCTGATGTCTAACAGAATAGGACAAGAAGCTAGGCAGCATGATGCCTATAATCGCAGCAATTCAGGATGAGGCAGGAGGATTGTAAATTCAAGGTTAGCTTCAGCAACTTAGTGACACCCTGTCTCAAAATAAAAATAAAAAATAAAAAGGGCTGGGGATGTGGTTTGGTGGTAGAGCATCCCTGGTTTAATCCCCAATCATATAAAATAAGACAAAGAGAATGACCAAAAATTAGAAGAAGAGAAGGTCATCAAACCAAATTCCTCAGAAACTTTCTGAGTACTTACCCCAAGCCAGGGTTTTGAAAATGCAGAACCAAATCTATTAAGATGTGATCACAGTAGCTAGGAACACAAGTAAGACACACCAGCCTTTCAAGTCCTGTCAAACCACACACATTCCCATAACCAGTTTGCTCCGTTTACCTGAACAAGTCCCCTGCCTGCACTTGGCATGTAATATCCTCATCCTCCAGCAGCCTCAGAATCCCTGACCACACTACCTCAAGTGGCCCCTATCTCCTGTGTCAGTCCTGCTTGCTTTCTTCATAGCACTGACCCCAATCTGTGATCATTTAATTTGTTTCTCTATTTACTTGTTTAAGTCAATGACCTGCTTCCCCAGGGGATAAGAGGCACCCCTAATGGCATCTGTTGCTTACATACTACAGTATTCTCAGGAAGAATAGATACAAATAGTTATAATAAAGTATGCCAGGTTCAACAAGAGAAGATTCTTTCAGGTAACAAGTATAGAGAGAAGGAAAAGGCAGAGGAGAGGAAGAAGGACATGGAAGACAACTCTAGGGAAGAGGAGACACTTGACCTCAGTTCTGAAAGATGACCAGCCATCTTCCAGGTGATCAAGAAGGGATGGGGCTGGGATTGTGGCTCAGTGTAGAGCGCTTGCCTCACATGCATGAGGCACCGGGTTCGATCCTCAGCACCACATAAAAATAAATAAAATAAAGAAATTGTGTCCATCTACAACTGAAAAAAAATATTTTAAAAAAAGGGAGGGGGGCTGGGGTTGTGGCTTAGCGGTAGAGGGCTCGCCTAGCACACGTAAGGCCCTGGGTTCAATTCTCAGCACCACATAAATAAAATAAAATAAAATAAAATAAAATAAAATAAAGGTATTATGTTCAACTACAACTAAAAACATATTTTAAAGGGGGGGCAGGCAGGAGTGAGGCTGGAATATTTCTGGGAAAGGATGTCATATATGAGTAAATCAGCAGAATACAGAGGAAGTACAAAAGAGGACAAGGATATGCAGGTATTGAAGAAGAGGAAGGAAACAGCAACTAAGTATAGGGGACTGGAAGCTGGACCCTAAATGAATGTTTCTACAGAGCAGTCCATGGACCACTGGGTATTGGCAAGCACACAACTAGTCTCCATGGGGAATCTTTTATTGTGCTTTTGCATAATCTGGACCTCTTTATCAGAGCTGTCCAGTTGGGGTATCACAAATAGGTTAGAAAGCAATGACCACAAAGGTCCAGGGCAAGAGACACAATTCAGTGGTACAGCACTTGCTTAGTGTGCAGGAGGTTGTAGGTTTGAGCCTTAGCACTGGGGGGGAAAGGGCAGGGGGGTTAAGATACAAGATTAACACCATATATTCAAAAACTACTAAAAAGAATTTTAGTTTGTAGGTGCTTATAGGGAATCTGGCATTAGATAATCACTCTCAAACAGTAAATGCAGTGACTTTAAAAGATGTCTGCAAGTTTAATACTCACCCCTTAAAAAGGTAGAATCTATTATCATTCCCTTGCATATGGTCTCATTTCTAACAAACAGAATATGGTGAAAGTGATGGTCTGACACTTTCAAAGCTAGAAGTGCAATTCCACTTCTGGGTAAATACACAAAAGAACTAAAGCAGAGACTCTCAGAGATATTTCTATACCCATGTTCATAGCAGCATTATTCACAATAGTCAAAGGTGAAAGCAAGCCAAGTATCCAACAGACAAATGGATTAAAAAAAAAAAAGCACATTCAAACAATGACATATTATCCAGCCATAAAATAGAATAAAATTCAAATATATACTATATCACGGATGAACTTTAGGACATTATGCTAAGTAAAATAAGCCACTCACAACAAGACAAATACTGTATAATTCCACTTATATTAGGTATCTAGAATACCTAGCCTAGAGGTTACCAGAGTCTAGGGGACTGAAAAAGGGTTTTTTGTTTCTTTGTTTTTGTTTTGAGATGGGGTTTTGCTATGTTACCCAGGCTGATTTCAAACTCCAGGGTTCAAGTGATCCTCTCACATAAGCCTCCCAAGTGGCTGGGACTGCAGGTTGATCAATGTGTACACAGTATCAGTTTGAGAAGAAGAAAAGGCTGATGGATGATGGTGATGGCTGAACCACAATGTGAATGAATGTACTTTAAACCTCACATGTAAGCCCTTTAAAATGGTTAAAACAGTAACCTTAATGTTATGAAGGTTTTGGGGTGGTGGGGTGGATTGAACTCAGGGGCACTTGACCACTGAGCCACATCCCAGCTCTATTTTATATTTGATTTAGAGACAGGGTCTCACAGAGTTGCTTAGCACCTCGCTTTTGCCAAAGCTGGCTTTGAATTTGCGATCCTTCTGCCTCAGCCTCCCAAGCAGTTGGGATTACAGGCGTGGACCACCACGCCGGCTGTTATGTATTATTTTAACACACATACACACATGCATAAACATACTCTCTTGAATCCTCATTCTAGAGGAAGCCAGATGCTACATCTTGAGAATATCCTAGATACCTATGGAAAAGTCCTCCTGGCAAGAAACTGAGGCATCTTGCCAGAAACCAAAACCAACTTGTCAGCCCTATGAGTGAGCCACCTTCAACTGCAACCCTGTGAGACCCTGAGACATAACCCCAAGTGAGGCTGCTCCTGAATGCATAATGCCTACAGACACTTAAGAGGATAATGAATGTTTATTGTTGTTTTAGGCCACTAAATTCTCAGAAAATTTGGTACACAGCAACAAGTAACTATCAAAGTAGCATTTTACAAGACATTTTGCTATGATTTCTAAAAGTTGCTAAACATAGTTGGGGACATCATTCATGTATTCAAGTTTGAGAAACAAATGAGTTATTAATGGCTTGCACTCATCAAGGAAAAGAAAGGACTGTGGGAGTGTAAAACTCCCATCAATTGAGGAGCGAAGACTACCTGCGTGTCCAAAAAGGCAAAAAGCGCCGGGCGCAGTGGCTCAAGCCTGTAATCCCAGCACTTAGGGAGGCTGAGACAGGAGAATTGCAAGTTCAAAGCCAGCCTCAGCAACGGCGAGG
>PVHX01034288.1:0-12417 GCA_004024805.1 Geosciurus inauris | reverse complement strand
ACTTAAGCCATAATTTAATAAGTGGATTGCATAGCACATGGGAGATAGGGAATTCATTTCAACAGGAAAGTCACAGAAACTACTTTTGAAAAAATCCATTAGAAATGAATACTATATCAGAAGTAGAAAATTTTATTGACTGGTCTGCACAGTAGTAACCTGGACATAGCTGAGGAAAAAAATCTGTGAACCTCAATACACATCAACAGAAAGTACTCACATTAAAACACAAAGAGGGGGCTGGGATTGTGGCTCAGTGGTAGAGTGCTTGCCTCACATGCATGAGGCACTGGGTTCGATCCTCAGCACCACATAAAAATAAATCAATAAAGATATTGTGTCCACCTACAACTAAAAAATATTAAAAAAGAAAAACACAAAGAGGAAAAACATAGGGAAGCAGGGGGGAAAAAAAAGCAACCAAGTTCTGAGATACAATATAGAATGTCAAAACACAAGCATAATTGGGGTCCAGAAGCAAAAAGAGTGAGAATGGGGTACAAAAAATACCACAGAAAATATATGGAAAAAACATTGACTAAAAACATATACATACAGATTCAAGAGAGTCAGAAAAATGCAAAAAGAACACAAAAAATAAATTCAAGCACTTAAGCATTTCACAAACTGCTGAAAATTTAAAAAAAAAAAAAGGCCAATCAGGCAGTGCAGCAAACATAGACAAATTATATAGAAGAAAAAATGATATAATATTTATATTGGCTAATTTCTCACCTGAAACAATGGCAAAAGTACTGAAAGACAAATGAATGGCATCTTTAAAATCTGAAGGAAGCTGGGCACGGTGGCTCAAGCCTGTAATCCCAGCACTTAGGGAGACTGAGACAGGAGAATCCTGAGTTCAAAGCCAGCCTCAGCAATGGTGAAGTGCTAAGCAACTCAGTGAGACCCTGTCTCTACATAAAACACAAAATAGGGCTGGGGATGTGGCTCAGTGGTCGAGTGCCCCTGGGTTCAATCCCCAGTACCAAAAAAAAAAAAAAAAATCTGAAGAAGTACTGCCATTTTGGGATTCTGTATCATGTGGAAATACCTTTCATAAGTAGAAGAAAAATAATGACATTTTCAGACAGACTACAGTGGAGACAATCTATCTGCAGCACACCTGTACTGTAAAAAGTGTTAAAGTAGTATTTTAGGCTAAAGGGAAATGATATGAGACTTACAAAATGAAGGGCAATGAAGAATTAACTACATATTTATGATGAAAAAGAATAAATAAGCTGCATAGGACTTAAGTGTGTTAACAATCAATTAGAGTAGCACATGGGCAGTAATTATATGGGTATACAGAAACTGTAGCAAGGGGTATGCAGAATATATTAAGACAGCAAAAAAGTGTCATCTGACTCAATGACAGAAACAACTTCTACTTTAAAATAACCCAGAAACAAAACTGTCTGTACATGAATGTATGTGCAGAAGTTACCGTCCCAGCCAAGCGCGGTGGCTGAAGCCTGTAATCCCAGCACTTAGGGAGGCTGAGACAGGAGAATCATGAGTTCAAAGCCAGCCTCAGCAATGGCGAGGCGCTAAGCAGCTCAGTGAGACCCTGTCTCTACATAAAACACAAAATGGGGCTGGGGATGTGGTTCAGTGGTCGGGTGCCCCTGAGTTCAATCCCCAGTACCAAAAAAAAAATTATTAATTTTATTGCAATTTTATATTATATTTTAAAGGAGCCAACAAGGTGATAATTAAAATAGCCTAACATTTAATTAGCTTTCTCACTAACCTGGTGACTTCTTGATTAAAAACATGGCTCCAGAGTATGGCTTCCAAATCCTGCCTGGCCACATGCTTGCTGTGTTAACCATCACCATGCCACCTAAGCCTTGCATGATAGTGCCTATCACAAACAGGGCTGACAAGAAAGAAGATTGATGCTAGACAAACCATCATTTGTAGTGAATCCCTGAGCAGGCTTCCAAAGATCCACTGACTTATGTAACCAGTAAAATATTATAAAAATCATGAAGTATAGCTTACTCTCTTCTTCCTTCTTGGATTACACATTCTGGGTTATGCCAGATGCCAGATAATGAGAACACCCAAAACTAAGGAGAACCTCACAAGACAAAGAACTAAGACCTACAGAAAGCTAAAGACCCCTTGCCAACAGTCATGTAAGTCATCTTCTAAGAGGGACTTAGAAGCTGAGCACAGTGGTGCACACTTGTAATCCCAGTGGCTCAGGAGGTTGAGGCAGGAAGATCATGTGTTCAAAGCCAGCCTCAGCAACAGCAAGGTGCTAAGCAATTCAGTAAGACTCTGTCTCGAACTAAACACAAAATAAGCCTAAGGATGTGGCTCAGTGGTCAAGTGCCCCCAAATTTAATCCCCAGTATCCCTCTAAAAAAGAGGGACTTAGAGATACTGCCTTTGCTAAAAGCAGTTTTACTACTTTAAATTTTGTGATTTGTTCAATTCTGCCCATTTTCTCTTATCATCCTATACTTCCATATAGTATATAATATGTAATTATATCACAATATTATAATACTAAAATCATAGTTCTATAATGTTACTGTATATCCATTATTTCATAATATATATTGATATATTAATAACATAATTAACAAAGCTATATGTTAATTATATATTGACATCACATTAATACAACACTAATATATATGCCCTATATTATGATTTCCAACCTATTTCAATGTACCTGTGTCAATTTTGTCACAATATTCGCAGAACTAAAAACTTTGGACAGTGGATTAATTATTTAAGAAATTTTTTTATCCACAAACTAGTAATACAAGTTTTACTAGCAATGAATTTACCTTACCTATCTCATCTTTTTGGAGACTGAGGCAAGATTTGCAGCATTCAGTTTCAGACCCCTGGATGGTGCTTGGTAGTCTTGAGACACTGCCCAGCATCTTCCAGGAATAGAGTGAGGCTGGCACATCACCCCATGATGAGACTGCCCTAAGCGGGAGCAATAATCTCATAGAAACTGAACTGTCACCTTCTAGGATCATGGGTGACACATAAACATTCTGAGCAACAAGTAAAAATTGCCCCAAGTTATACAAGACTTCTCTGATGCTACCTGGCAAAACCAGAAGTGGACCAACCACAGTTTGACCAACCCTGCTTCATTATGCATATCTCTCACCCCCACCCCAACCATGTCAGCAACCAGAAGACAGAATTGAGATGCTGGGTTTCTTTGACTTCCCAGTTTGATCATAGGGACTAAAGTTTCCTTTCCTGCTTCCCCGCCCTTTGGTACTGGAGATTGAACTCAGGGGCACTCGACCACTGAGCCACATCCCCAGCCCTATTTTGTGTTTTATGTAGAGACAGGGTCTCACTGAGTTGCTAAGCACCTCATCGTTGCTGAGGCTGGCTTAGAACTCACAATTCTCCTGTCTCAGCCTCCCTAAGTGCTGGGATTACAGGCTTGAGCCACCATGCCCAGCTCCTTTCCTGCTTTTTACCATTGCATTTGGATTTGGGGCAAGTGGCCAGATATGTTTGTTAGAGTCCCCAGAATGTGGTCTCCAGTATATTGGAAGTCCAAATAAAGGCTTTCATTGACTATTATCTACATTTTTATTACAACCTTGTGAGAAACCCCAAGTCAGAGCCAAGCAACTACCAAATTCCAGACCCACACAAGCTACATGAGAAAACTAATGTTTACTGTTTTGAGTCATTAAGTTCTGGGAAGATTTTTTGCACACCAATACATATTATACTCACTGTTGTACATTCAGTCAATATAACAGTACACAGCAGACATCTAGTAGTCAGCTAATTTGAAGGTATGAATGAATTATTATGAAATAAAAAAATATATAAAATATATAATATATATAAAAATAAAAATATATATAAAATATGTAAAATATAGTGCCTTATCAGCAGATGCCACCACTTGGAGGGAAGGTACATAATAAAGTATTAAAATGAAGATGAAAATGCTTTCAGGGCTCCCAAGAATATCATGAGCCAAGTAAATTAGCAACAGATAGGAATGAAGGATTTCAGGTGTGCTAAGATAAAGACCCTCAGTCTTAGGCCACAGTCTTAGCACACAATAAAAATTCCTATCCACCAACTACTACATACTCCAATATTCTTCAACTTTACAAAAGTGTTCTCTATCTATTATTTTGTATGTTACAGAAATTTACAAAAAGGTTCAGAGGCTTCTTCAAAAAGAAAATTTACTGCCCCATCCAAAAATTATTTAATTTACAATATTTTGTTCACATTTAGGTTTCACATGGTGTTCTAATATAACTGAAATTAAATATTATTATGCTCTTAAATTTTTTGTAATGTCTTAAAAATAAGTTATAACATGCAACATGTATTTTACAGACATCTGCCACATGCTAGAGCTGCCTGTAGGTGTTCCTGCAGAAGAAAGAACTGGGGGCTCTTTCCAAAAATTAGTACCACCCTGTCAGCCATGAATGAGCCACTCTGGAAATGTGTCCTGCAGCCCTATCAGGGCTTCAGAAGACTACAATCTGAGCCACATCTTGATTATTACATTATTTAGAAAAAAAATCAATCCAGGCATGATTGTGCATGCCTGCAATCCCAGCACTTTGGGAGGTTGAGACAGGGAGTATCACAAGTTAAAAGCCAGCCTCAGCAATGATGAGTCACAAAGCAACTCAGTGAGACCTTGTCTCTAAATAAAACACACACAAAAAGAAATAGGGCTGGGGATGTGGCTCAGTGGTCAAGTACCCCTGAGTTCACTCCCTAATACCCAGAAGAAAAAAAAAAAGATTACCATCTATGTCTATATTTCTGACCCAAGGAACTATGAATCATCATTTTAAACCATTAAGTTCCAAGAAAATCTATCCCATAGCAATAGATGTTTAATATAGATCTCCTCAAAGAGTAAGACTTTTAAATGTCTAAAATAAAAACATACACAATTACAAAAATACTAAAGTAGAATTATCCAAATTTTTTTTTCAGGGCTGGAGTTGTGGCTAGTGGTAGAGCATTTGCCTAGCATGTGTGAAGACTCAAACCCTAGACTGGGTTTCAGTCTAAGTACTACATATAAATAAATAAAATCCATTGATTGCCAAGCAAAATGTATATAAGTATTTTTAGATATTGATGGATTTTTAGATTTTTACTCATTTATTTATATGCAGTGCTGAGAATCAAACCCAGTGATTTGCTAAGCAAGTGCTATACAGCTGAGCCACAACCCCAGCCCAGAATTAACAAAATTTTAAAAATTAATATAGCAATAAAGATATTTTTCATTGCTGCTCTAAAGAACAAATGCAAGCTTAATGTCAACATGTTGAATATAAACTATTTTTGAAATATCTTTGATAACTAACGCACTTTGAAGATATTTGATTTCTGCTAGTGATAAAGTCACAGGTAAATAATATTTTGGCTTGTTCTTTTGTTTTAGTACACTAATAGTTGTTTTTTCCTTATATTCAAAATTGAGAAAAATACTAAATTTCACTTAAAGATTAATAAAAATAAAGATTTACCTTTTTTTCACCATGAGCTCTACCACAGATTTCTTCCTAGTCCACAGGCCCCGGGTTAGGATCCCTAATAGGTGGATATGGAATGATCACAGAGGTAATGGTCAAAAAGAAGAAAGTAGCACAATAAGAAAGCAAAAAGCTCTGAGAGGCTTATGAGGCAGAGGGAGGAGAACTACCAAGTTCAAAGGAAGCTTAAGCTCTAAGCAATTCAGTGAGACCTTGTCTGAAAATAAAAAATGTTTAAAAAATGGACTGGAGATGTGGCTCAGTGGTTAAGCACTGCTGGATTCAATTCCTAGTGACAACAACAACAACAAAAATGCAAGAACCTGCACTATAAAAGTTTATGCTTCAAAAAAAGCTGCAAAATGGGTGTGGTGGTGCATGCCCATAATCCCAGCAGCTCAGAAGTCTGACAAAAGAATTATGAGTTCAAAGCCAGGCTCAGCAATGGCAAGGCACTCACCAACTCAGTGAGACCCTGTCTCTAAATAAAATACAAAATAGGGCTGGGGATATAGCTTAGTGGTTGAGTACCATTGAGTGCAATCTCTGGTACCCACCTCCCTCAAAAAAGAACTGCAAGCTTCTGAATGAAGAAGCCATCAAGAAAATACAGCCATCAAAGAACATCTCAGTTTCAATTAGAGCAAGAAGGAAAAAAATATTTTAAAAATGTCACAGAGCCAGATGTGATGGTACAAGCCTGTAATACCAGCACATAGGGAGGCTGAGACAGGAGAATTGCAAGTTCAAAGCCAGTCTCAGCAATGGTGAGGTGCTAAGCAACTCAGTGAGACCCTGTCTCTACATAAAACACAAAAGAGGGCTGGGGATGTGGCTCAGTGGTCCAGTGTCCCTGAGTTCAAACTCCAGTACCAAAAAAAAAAAAGGTAACAGCCTTTGAGACCCAAAGGGCAAAGTAAGAGGGTCTGGGAAGCCTTGAGCAGTTGAGACAATGTCAGCATAAGAGAATGTTCAGACTTAAATGAGATGTAAGCCGGGCGCAGTGGCTCACGCTTGTAATCCCAGCACTTAGGGAGGCTGGGACAGGAGAATTGCGAGTTCAAAGCCAGCCTCAGCAATGACGAGGTACTAAACAACTCAGTGAGACCCTGTCTCTACATAAAACACAAAATAGGGCTGGGGATGTGGCTCAGTGGTCGAGTGCCCCTGAGTTCAATCTCCAGTACCCCCTCCCCCAAAAATGAAGACATGTAAAAATGGGTGCTTTTTGGTTCTATAAATTGATTAAGACTTTTTGTGTTGGCTTATGCTAGCTTAAAAGTGATCTGCATTCTGATAACTAATGAATATTAGCGAAACATTAGGCAAACCCTGTGGATTATACACTATTAATTTATCTTCTTTCCATCCCTACAGGAATCACCCTAGTATAGGCCATTTGAATAATTGCTACAGCCTCCTAACCAGCTTCTAAGTCTCCACTCCATCTATCCCCACCACTCCAAGCAATTCTTTATACCATTATCATTTTGATCTTATTGAAAATGCAAATCCAATCACACTATCACTCCTATTTAAGATCTTCAGTGGCTCCCCATTGTGCAGAATATGACATTCAAATCTTACCATAGCCAGGTGAGGTGGCTAAAGCCTGTAATCCCAGCATTTAGGAAGGCTGAGACAGGAGGATCGTGAGTTCAAAGCCAGCCTCAGCAAGGGTGAGGCGCTAAGCAACTCAGTGAGACCCTGTCTCTACATAAAACACAAAATAGGGCTGGGGATGTGGCTTAGTGGTACCAAAAAAAAAAAAAAAATCTTACCATGATTTCAAGGTCCACCTTGATCTGTTCCTGACTTCCTCAAACAGTCTCTTCACCACTATTCCTCCCCTTCCTACTATATAGTCTAAATGAAATGAACAATTTAATCTCTCAAAAGCTTGCATCCAGTCATGGTGGTGCGTGACTGTAATCCCAGCACTTTGGGGGACTGAGACAGGAAAATCACAAGTTCAAAGACAGCCTCAGCAATGACAAGGTGCAAAGGAACTCAATGAGATCCTGTCTCCAAATAAAACACAAAATATGGCTGAGGATATTGCTCAGTGGTCCAGTACCCCTGAGTTCAATCCTAGGTACAAAACAAACCACTTGCACATGCTGTTTCTTGTTTCCAGAACTGATACCCACATCCTGTTCATCTGGCTAATGTCAACTCAATCTCAGCTGTCACTTTGAGCTGTATCTTATGTAGGAGCCCTTCCTTACTCCAAAAGAATGGGGTGGATGCCACAGACCTGGAACTTGCCATTGTGTACCCTGTATACTTCTCTGAACCTGTCTCTTAACACCTGTATTTACTAGGTTAGGTTTTAAGTCCTTGAGACTAGAGATTGTCATTGTAGTAAGTAAACTATCACTGTAACTTAGCATGATTTTATTTATTTATTTTTTTTAAATATATATTTTTTAGTTGTCAGTGGACCTTTATTTTATTTATTTATATGTGGTGCTGAGAATCGAACCCAGTGCTTCATACATGCTAGGCAAGCACTCTACCACTGAGCCACACCCCCAGCCCAAGCATGATTTTAAACATAGAGTGAATGTTCTATTAATATTTGTTGAATACATTAACAATTTCCTTCCAATCTTCCAGGCCTTGAACACCAGTCATTGCTCCCTGCCTTGCTAAATTATTCTCAACAATATTTTTATTTATTTATTTATTTACTTGTTTATTTATTTATTTAGTACTGGGGATTGAGATCAGGTGTACTCAACCACTGAGTCATAGCCCCATCCCTATTTTGTGTTTTATGTAGAGACAGGGTCTCACTGAGGTTCTTAGCGCCTCACCATTGCTGAGGCTGGCTTTGAACTTGCAATTCTCCTGTCTCAGCCTCCCTAAGTGCTGGGATTATAGGCTTGAGCCACCGCGCCCAGCTTACCTCTTTTTTTTTTTTTTTTTTTTTTTTGGTACTGGGGATTGAACTCAGGGGCACTGGACCATCATGCCTTCAAGGCACAGGGTGGGGTCTTGGATTTAGGCATTTTCTTGTGCCCTGGCTTGAAACCCAGGAGAAACACCAGAAGTATTGCAAAGCAAGTGTTAATAAATATTACTTAAATAAGTGAAATACATGGGTGAGTGAAAAATAGACCTAGAAGAGGAATGGAAAATTAGGTGTAAATCCACAAACCTGGACAAGTGATGTCAGCATGCTGAGATCCCTTTTCTGCCCTTGGCATTTATGGAGTAATCAGTGCATAGAAAGCTCTGTGAGCTGAGCATCATGGCACATGCCTGTCATCCCAGCAGCTCAGGAGTCTGAGGCAGGAGGTTTGCAAGTTGGAAGCCAGCCTGAGGACTTAGCAAGGCCATAAGCAACTCAGTGATACCCTGTCTCTACATAAAACACAAAATAGGGCTGGGGATGTGGCTCAGTTTTCAAGTGCCCCTGAGTTTAATCCCTGGTACCAAAAAAGGGGGGATAAGGAAAGGGCGGGGAATAGGAATAAGAAAGACTAAAATGTATCTGACATCACATTCCCAAGTTCACATAGGAATACACCACATGTAAAACTCCACATCATTTTCAACCACAAGAATGGTATCTTAATTAGAAAAAGTTATACTTCAAGTATGTATAATATGTATAAATATGCTCTACTGTCATGCATATCTAAAAGGAACAAATAAAAAATTGAAAAAATACATAATGTTGGTCCTTGATTTCTTATTCTTTTTCTTTTCTTTTTGGCACTGGGGAATGAACTCAGGGGCACTCGACCACTGAGCCACATCCCCAGCCCTATTTTTTGTGTTTTATGTAGAGACAGGGTCTTGCTGAGTTGCGTAGCACCTCACCATTGCTGAGGTTGGCTTTGAACTCACAATTCTCCTGTCTCACCCTCCCTAAATTCTGAGATTACAGGCTTGAGCCACCATGCCCGGCTCCTTGATTTCTTAAATTAAGTTCTCAGACATTTCCCAAATTTATTCTAAGTTCTTTCTAGAAGGTTCAGAAGCATTTGCTCAAATATATTATTCCCATTGAATAAAGGCATCAGAAGAAGAAAATTTTTACCTTTTTTGAGTACTGGTTATTTAACCCAGAAGTGCTTAAAAACTGAGCTATTTCCCCAACACTTTTATTTTTTATTTTTTTATTTTGAAAAAGGATCTTACAGCTGGGTGCGGTGGTGCAAGCCTGTAATCCTGTCACTTTGGGAGGCTGAGACAGGAAGATCGCGAGTTCAAAGCCAGCCTCAACAATGGCGAGGTGCTAAGCAACTCAGTGAGACCCTGTCTCTACATAAAACACAAAATAGGGCTGGGGATGTGGCTCAGTGATTGGGTGCCCCTGAGTTCAATCTCCAGTACCAAAAAAAAAAAAAAAAAAAGGATCTTGCTAAGTTGCTTAGGCCCACCTATGTTACTGAGAGGTTGGCTTTTTTCTTTCCTTCTTTCTTTTTTTTGGTCAAGGTGACTGAACTCAGGGGCACTCATCCACTGACCCATATCCCCAATCCTATTTTTTATTTGGTTTAGAGACAGTCTCACTAATTTGCTTGGAGCCTTGCCATTGCTGAGGCTGCCTTTGAACTCTCGATCCTTCTGCCTCAGCCTCCCAAGCCACTGGTATTACAGGTGTGCGCTGCTGTGCCCAGACTGAGACTGGCTTTGAAATTGTGATCCTTCTGCTTCAGTCTCCCAGTTGCTGGGATTACAGCTGAATGCCTGGCTAATTCTGATTTTTTTGAATACTTGTCACTATTTTACTCCTAAGAGAATTTTTAAAAAATGATGAATCATGTGTTCTAGAAGAGATAGGTTTTGGCTTTGGGGTCAGGCATAGTCAATCCTAAATCTACTTGTAGTTCTTTAACAGTTGTAGGGCTGCCATGTGTGGTGGAACACACCATAATTACACTGCCTTGGGAGACTGAGGCAAGAGGATTGCAATTTTGAGGCATGCCTCAGCACTTGGTAAGAACCTGTCTCAAATTTAAAAAAATAGAAAAGACCAGGGATGTAGCACAGGTAATAGTTTCCATGGTTAAATCACCAGTACCAAATGAGCACACACACAACACACAAACAAAATACTTGTGAGGCTTTGGAAATGTTATTTTACACTTAACAACTCTATCGATCTCATGTGCTAAATAAGGCAGAATGACACTGGGTGCCAACATGATGACGATTCTTCAGCCTTACCTGTATACAATAAGTTGACAATGTACTTCTCTTCCTAGTGTTGTCAAAATGCAGAATGTGTTTCCCAAACTTTGCATCTGAGTTCTCCTTATTTTGTATGACTCATGTAAAGCTGTGACTTTGAAAGTATTAGTCCAGTACCTAGTCTGAAAAGAGTTGGAGTGCATTTGCTTTCAGCACACTGCCACCTCTAAGAGAACAAGCCCACATTAAATTATTGGATTATGAGATATCATGAGGAGAATCAGGGGAGCATTTCTTTCTTTCTTTCTTTGTTTCTTTCTTTTTTTTTTTTTTGGTACTGGAGATTGAACTCAGGGGCATTAGACCACTGAGCCACATTCCCAGCCCTATTTTGTGTTTTATGTAGAGACAGGGTCTCACTAGTTGCTTAGTGCCTCACCATTGCTGAGGCTGGCTTTGAACTTGCAATCCTCCTGTCTCAGCCTCCCTAAGTGCTGGGATTACAGGATTGCACCACGCCTGGCTGAAGGGGAGCATTTCTTGATAGCCAGATCACCCACTCAAGTTCAGTAAATTTATCAACCATCAGCTAATCACATGCAGCAGAGATCCCAGTTGAATCCAGCCTAAATTGATGAAAATTCCAAATGTGAGCTAGTCCATTTTGGAGTGACTTGTTACCCTGTTATAGACAACAGTATATCCACTGGGGGCAAGGTCCCAAGAGTCAACTGTATATGGTACAGAAATTATCTGGAAAAGAGCAGACATCTTATAGATGGTGAATCAATATCTCCAGTTTATATTGGTGAATCTCTCAATAAATAGTATTGAATTATGCAGAAATGTGTACTGGGGCTGGGATGGAGCCCCATGGCAAAACTTTTGCCCTGCATTTACAAATCCCTGGGTTCAGCTCCCAGTTCCAAAAAAAGACACACATACATACACACAAAAACGTCAGAAATATATGTACACATACAGTCATTTGATTTGTGTTGAAATTCTTAGAGTACACCACACCAAAGAAAGAAACATACATCACCACCCTGCCATTAGGCTTTAGGCCAAATTACAAGTTAAGTTTTTCTGTAATGGGTTTAAAAACTAGAGTCTGAACTGCAGATGGATCTGAAGACCTGGGACCCCCCCTTCTCCTGGAACACCCATCCTTTTTGTTCACAGTGTGACATCTGAAATAAGAATGGATCTGTGCCCAGTATCTTGTGGAAAACTGTCCACTTTTGTACATTTCTTGGTTGGAGATGCCAGCTGTTAAAGTGCACTGTCTCTCCAGTTCTTTGGCCCTGAGGAGAATGTTGTGAAGGAAGTGTATTCCATCATCTCTAGCATCAAAATGACTGTCTCAGGGCTTTCACTTTGCTGAGGTCAGGGTGGTCGTAGCTCTCAAACCTAGAATGTGAGTGCTGTCAACCTAGATGTGAGTAAGGCTTCAAATATAGATTTTTTGCAGATGGAGTTCCAAATATATGTAATTTTATAATATTCTGGATATATTGGTTTAAGTTATGACAATTGATTTCACATGTTCTTTTATTTTTTTGTAATCTGAATACTAAAAAAATTAAAATTGCACTTGTGGCTCACATTTTTTGGGATGGGCATTGCTGTGCCAGGGGATGGCTTATACATCAAAGCTCAACCAGCTTTCCAATAAGATGAGAGAGTAGAGTATTTATTTATTTATTTATTTATTTATTTATTTATTTATTTATTTATT
>PVHX01034287.1:0-12417 GCA_004024805.1 Geosciurus inauris | reverse complement strand
TGTTTATGATCCTTTACTATTTTTCTCTTTTATGATATGCTCCAATGTCACATGCAGAGGTATTTTCCCTTAATATCTCAAATAGCAACCCCTGACATTTTGTCCTCTTACTCTACATCATTTACAGAGCACTTGCCACCCCCCAATATGTTGCATATTTGTTGTCTTTTGTCTCTCTAGAATGTGAATTCTGTGAGGGAAAAATGAGGAGAGGGTTCTGGTCTTACTTGGTTGGCCCTATATTTAGCCCCTGAACATGCTTGGTACCCAATAGGTGCTCAATAAATATATGCTGAACCAAAAGTCAGAATCACTTGCCATGATCACCTAGTTTATGACTGGTGAAGTCAGCATTCAAAACCTGTTCTGTGAAACTCAAATCTGGTGCTCATTATTTCTATTCCATAGTAGGCCCGATTCTTTCTTTAGTAGTTAATGGGCATGTTCATGTAAGACTTGGAAAATGTGTGGCAATGTCTGAGGAGGAAAACAGCAAACAGGGTCCAGCATAGAAGAGGCAAAGTTTTGCCTTGGGGAACCTGTGTATGAGAGAAATAAATATCCTTCTTTACAGTGAGAAGAGGAGACCATAGGCAGAAGATATGGAAGAAGCAGGCATTGTAGCGGTGATGGGGAGTCAGTGGTTACCTTTATGGTGTGGAATTTTAGGTGTTAGGGTCCTAGCTTCCAAATTTCTTTCCTGAACACCTGAAATTCTGCTCTTAACTGATTCATTTCTTATTAGGGAGATACCAGTGGATTTTAAAATAGAAGTCTTGGCCTGAAAGGAAGTTGTTTGACTCTTGAGGCAACTTTTTGTGGGGATCTGAGAAACAGCTTGGGAACAGCATCCCAGATACTAGTGAGACTTGAGATGGATACAGAGCATATTAATGGAATAAAGGGATGAGAATGTTTCCTTTTTGTTGAGAGATGCTCTAATCCTTTTATACCCAAAATTTGGTCCCCAGATCATCTGCATCTGCATCATTTTACAACTTCTTAGAAATGTAGAATCTCAGGGTCCACTCCAGACCTACTAAATAAGAATTCTGCATTTTAGAAAGATCCTCACATTATTCATGTACAAATTCAAGTGTGGGAATCTACAGTTGCTATTTGTAGTTCTTTCATTTTCATTATTATATATTATTCTGTCATCTGAACATATCACAACACACACGTTTTTATATATGCTACAAACTTCTAGAGAAGCAGATACACCAGTGGTCAGGTAGTATGTGTTGGTGCCACTTTGCTTAACCCCAGCCTTACTGCACTCTTGGAATGCTCTAACTGTGTCCCAGTGTCATTCCTACTGCTTCTCCTTGAATATATTTCAAACATGATCATAGACAGATCCTGGGGTTTTCAGTTGACATTAATGGTTAAGATTATGTAAAGGCAAATAAAGTTCACCAAAGAAGAAATTACAGAGCATACAAAACACAATCAGACTTTCAAAAGTGCATTTTTTTTTCATATAGTATTGGTAAATGTTTTTCTTTTGAGGAATTATCAGCATAATAATCCCTAGGGAGAAAATAAAGTGCAGGTTTCTGATCCTAAAATTGTGCAAAGTACAGCTAAAAAGTTTTCCCTGAGCCTCAGTTACATTCTCACAAACTAACTAACCCCCTACTTGCCCAAGGTGGACAGTCATTGCTCTTCAATCTCTTTGTATTTTCTCCCTCCTAGATCCCTCCAAACAACATAGGGCCAGCAACATCTTATCTCCTGCTACAGAGCAGTGGCTCACCATGAGCAAGAACAGACACCAAGGACCTCTACTTTTCTTCACATATTTTCCAAATGACTTAAGGTTCTTATCCCCTAGTTCTAGTTCAGAATAGATTTAAAGATAAAGAAATGGACACTTATTGAATTCCTAAAAGACCAGATAGTTGGGAGATTTAAGCAACAACTTTGGATTTTGCCTGCAACATGACCTGCTCACTATTATTTCTCTCCCTGTGACATGTTCAGGTTCATAGGATTTCCCAACCTTTGGAAATTTCTGGGATGATTCATAGAGAGGTGAGTCCCCCCTGCCACTTTTCTTTCTCCCAGTCCTCCTATGGCAATGTGATCTAATGATTTTAGCTTTATAAATGGACAAGATAATAAGCATACAGTGCATATAAGCCAACATGATGACAAGCGCAATTTTGTGCTAAATGAAAACTGCTTGACCATCAAGGGGAGACTTTGTACTTTTTGCATCAAAATGTTGTGAGGCAGTTAAATGGCTGAAGGCTTTAGTCAGGAAAGTGACAGAAGAAAAGAACTGTTAGAGTGTTTGAAGTATGGAATTAAGCCTATTAAGGAAAGGAAGAAGATAGAAAAGTGGGCAGAAAAACAGGACCTGAGAAACTGTGAAGAAGCAAGACAGAATCATTTAGGTTGACACTTAAGCCTTTATGCTGAAATTTTGAATTTGATTTCAAGAAAAGAAGATCTCTTATTTAAGTAGGTGTGTTCTGACTGATAATGCAGAGAAGTAATAGTAGCACTCATATCTGGTTATGTTTGAAAGAATGGATGAATGGCTTCTCAAAATAGATCTGGATATTTAGATAATGTCCCCTAGATTTTGTTTTCTTTTTAAGTAAAGAATCTGGAACAACTTCAAAGTCATCTGGTGCATCAGAGCTGTCTGGCTCAGGCCAGGGAGGTGCATTAGGGTGCTCAAGGTCTTGATTAATGAGGCTTGGAGAGGGAACCTCAGCTCCTAATTAGCAACAAATGTTCACAGAATACAAGACAACATTGGTGAAATATTAACTCATCTTTAGGCTGCAGTAGTTCTCAAACTCCAGTGTCCCTCATGATCACTCAGGGTGCTTGTTAACCATGTAGATGCCTTGGTTCTAACTATCAGAGACTATTTCTGGTGGTTCTGATTCAGGCAGACCAAATAACACTTTGCGAGATATTTTCTTTGAAGAAAAATACTGATCAAATGGAAAAAATAATGAGTAATGTTTTTTTTTTTTTCTCTTCTCTAGGCCTTAGTGTTCCTACTGTTACTTAACATTTTGGTTTGCTCACACCAGATGCTTCTCTGTCTTCCAATTTCTTGAGCCTGTAAATACGTATGTGCAAATTACTCAGTGAGTGTCCTCTAAAAGAAAAGGCTGTGGTTTGAAAGCTAAGAAATGTATTTGGGATGCATATGTAAGAAGTCCTTACAAACCAAGAGTGTGAGAGGGTGAGCAGGTTGGAGAGGGCTTAAAGGAACTGGGACTGTACAGATTCAATAAAGAAAACTCAGGAGGATGTGGTCTTTCGCTTAAGGAGAGCTAATGGGAAAAAAGGGAGCAAAAAGAGTAGATGTGACTCACCCACATGAACAAGGGAAATTGAGCTAATTTAATATTTATTGAATACTTTATAATGCATCTGAAGCTACATGGTGACAGGTTTAAACTCCATAAAATGACAAAAATAATTATAATGGTAAAATGAGGTTCTATAAGGATAATGAACTCTCCTTCACCAGAGGTATGCAAGCCAATGAGACCATTTCTTTATGGAAATGCCACAGGGAGGATGTAAACATTAGGTAGTGATGTTGGTGATTGAAGAGTGGGGAATTAAAGTTTTTGACCATGGTGTTTAAGGTCCTTTGGCAAAACTCCAAGAACCAGTAAAGTTAGTCTTTGTCATGACCGCTTCACTTTTCTGTGCCCTCTTAACCCCAAAACATTTGTGCTTTGTTCCTAGCCTGTCAGGGCATACACTGAGGTTTTAGGGTCTTGAACAACCCCCTGCTGTCTCCAGAGACATTGACATTTTGAAAGCAAACCAATGTAAGAAGTAATGCTAAATCAATGGTAGAAAAATAAGAGGCCAAGCTGAACCTAATGAGCCATTTTATTTTGTTTTTGTTTTTTTTCAAGCAGGCAACTTGAAACCTCAATAAAGAGGCTATTTTTCACTTTGTTTTACATATAAGGTAGTTTCTGAGAGTGTAGAACTCTTAAAGAGAGCCTGGGAACCTATGGGCTTATCTATGTATTGTTACTTTGCCACAGATTTTGAACCTTTCTGACTTAAGAAAAATCAAGGAAATTCTAAACAATTGCAAACATTTAGTCTGAGGATTCCCACCTCTAGGTTTTCTTACACATAAAAGGATGGACAATTTAAGAACATCATTGTTCCCCTACCACATGTCACAAGAGTGTGTAAATTTGTGTGTGTGTGTGTGTGAGATATATAGATATATATATATATATATATATATATATAGAGAGAGAGAGAGAGAGAGAGAGAGAGAGAGAGAGAGAGATCATGAATAAGAATATATAATAAATGTTTGATTCTTGTTTTTCTTTTCAGTACTGAGGATTGAACTCAGGAGTATTTTACCACTGAGCTACATACCCACCACTTTTTATTATTTCGAGACAGGGTCTCACTATGTTGGCAAGACTGGCCTTAAGCTTTTGATCCTACTGCCTCAGCTACCTGAGTTGCTGGGTTTAGAGGCAAGTGCTGCATTTTATTAAATTGGCTTGCAGTTTAAGCAAAAGGGATGGAGTACTGAAGCCCAAATATCTGAGGACAATCTGATCCTCTGATTCTGTAGGAACCACTGAAGGAGAGAGCTGTGAGCTGGGCTAGGAGTGGCCCTGCTACTAAGACCTCAAGTAAATTGATTTCTTTCTCTGATCCTCACTGCCATTGTTTGTAATGTGAGGAAGTTGGCTCATGAATCACAGCTAGAGGAGCTAAGTCAGCACATGATGCATTATGGTCATGTAAGATGGTATCACCCACATTAATCCTACCTGTGATCTTTGAATGCTCACACGGCAGGACAAGAAGTGCTCTGAGAGACCATTAGAAAGAAAGCAGAGGGCAGTCATTAAGAGCCTCAGCTAGCCTTGGATAACAAACTTGACTCTTTTACTCAGGAACTATGTGGCTTTAAGCAAGTCACTTAACTTCCCAGTGTTTCATTTATAAAATAAGTGCCTAGTAGCACCTTCTTCATAGGATTATTGATAGGTTCTAGTGGGACAATGATTAGTAGTATTCAGCAAAGTTTGTGTCATAGAGTAAGGACTGAATAAATGAAGATGTTATCATTATCATAATTATCCTACTGCTTCTGCTTCCTTGGGTTTTCCTCTGTATCACACTGTGGAGAGAAGCTGTGTTAGTTAGCAGGGACAGAGTTTACAAATCATGTTATCACAGCAAGCAGAAGATGCTTCCCCTTCACCCTTCTGGGAGGCGGAAGCCTTGAACTAGTATCTTCTGCTCTCATGGGTTTTGGGTTAGGGCTTGTGCTCTCTGCCGGACTGGGCACATCCGCAGATCTGAATCTCCGGTTACTCATGCCTTTGGCAAGGCAGTGCTCCTGCTGTTTTGGAGGATGTGAACCAGGGGGTATTGGGTTGTTTTCCTCTGTCTGGGAATTTGGCCAGGGAACAGAGGAAATCCAGGCTGAGTTGGGGCCAGGCTTTATATAGCTTGTGAACAGGAACAATAGAAGGAGAAGGCCCCAGCTGGGATGCCTCAGCAGAGAAGGAAAAGAAATCCAGACAGATGGGAGCTCCAGTGGTCTCAGGGCCACACCTGCCCTGTTTAGGCCACATTCTTTTGTTAGCCAAGTGACTTCTATTCTAATTGCTGACTTCAAGTATTCTGTGTGTTTGAAAACGGTGCTTCTTTGTGGGTCAGTAAACTATACTTAGGGAGAATAAGCATGTATATATTCATTATATACTAAGAGGTAACATAGTGGAATGCTTAGGGGCATAACTCTGAGGCCACACTGCTTGGGTTTGAATCCGTGCTCCAAAATTTACCAATAATGTTAGTTTCCTTCTCTTTGCCTCAGTTTCTTCTTCTACAAAATGCAGATAATAGTATATACCTTACAATTTTGTTGTCACCATTAAATTAGTTAATAAATTAAAAGCATTCAGAGCCATGCCTGGCATATGATGACTACAAGTGTTTTTTATTGACTTTAAATCAACAAGTAGTTAAATCAACAATTACATATGTAATGCAGACTCGAAGCCGTGTTGAGTACAGAATATAAACATGATATATAAGATATGTTATCTGCTTTTAAGAACCTTATATAATCCAATGAGCATAATCCAGTGATATTATGTAATGTGCTGAGAATGATGAGGCAGAAGACCTGAGTTTGAGACCTTGCTCTCCTACCTAGAACTATAGAATAGTAGGTTGAAATGGAAGTAATCTGTCCAATACTATACTCTTTCTGCCATCTGACAAATAACATTTACTACTGACTTCCAGATGGAACAGTCAGACTTAGTTTGTATGCAGTAAAATGAGCTCATTATCTGTCCAGGTACAACATGAGACATTTCTTGATAAGGCTATAACTTAGTTTCCTCATATGTTAAATATGACAAATAATATGGACATCAGAGGGTTGCTGTGAACATCAAAAGCAAGAATGTTGTGAATCTGTTATGCACCTCAGACTCAGCAGACTGTTCGGTAATGCCAGAAAAAGTCATTTCAGGACAGATGTTAGATTGGTGGACTTTCAAATGTGGCAGGAGAACATTTGGCCTCAATTTTCTTGTGCTGCATGTCTTCAGGGGTACCACAGTTTGCATCTTGAATGTCCCTCTATACTCCATGTCTTAAAAGCTTGGGTCCCACAGTGGCACTATTGGGTGGAACCTTTAAGAGGTAAGGCCTAGTGGGAAATCTGTAAGTCATGTAGGGCATGCCTTCAAAGAGGACAGTGGGACCCCAGCCTCCTTCTCTCTCTTTGTATTCTAGTTAGGAGGTGAATGGTTTCACTCTATTATATGCTGCTAACATGATGTGCAGCTTAAACACAGGCCAAAGCAAGAGGGCAAACTGATCACGAATTGGAACCTCCATAATTGTGAACCAAAATAAATGTTTTCTCTTTATGAATTGATTATTCTGGTATTTTGTTCTAGTGACAGAAAACTAAAACAAAGGAGATGGCTTTAATCCAATGATCAAGAGCTGTGTAGAAGCAACACTATTGGCATTAGACACTGCTATTCTACTAACTGCAAATTTGACTTAGTAGCTCATCTTTAGTTCTATACCATTGCTACTCTTGATTACTACTTACTTATCTCCAAAGCTTAAGAGTCAATGCATGAATAGGTGCCTCTTGGTGACTAAACCTACACAGTCTTGAATACACAGGGAGGATGATAAATCAAGAATTTGGCATTTTCAATTTCTCTGGTGGTAGTTGGGCTCTACCTCCTATTAAGTCTTATCAAGAGGAATATTCTCTAAACATAGGAAGTGAGTTCAGATTCTGGGAGGCCAAAAAATGCAGATGGCTTCTATGTTATCATCACAGAAGGAACACAGG
This sequence comes from Geosciurus inauris, assembly GCA_004024805.1. NCBI lineage: Eukaryota > Metazoa > Chordata > Mammalia > Rodentia > Sciuridae > Geosciurus > Geosciurus inauris. Next base: position 5,051 of record PVHX01034287.1, on the reverse strand, counting down.
GTTTAAGGCAGTGATTCTCAAACTCCAGGTTGCAACCCATTAATGGCTCATGAAATCATTTTAGTGGGTTGTGACTAACATTTCAAAACACTGAAAATAACTGAATAAAATAGAAAAATTCATGTGTGGTTAGAGGAAGTACTGGTTCCTGAAACTTTTATTTGGGTCTTCAATTAGGTTGAACTAAAATGAATCATTAGCATCCAATTGGTTTTGAACTATTAAAATAGAAATTTCATATGATTCAGCCTAATAGGTTGGCTTATAAAATGTATTAATTATGATGTATAATAAATCAAATTTGAAAGCCTCTGTGGTAAAGCACGGAATTGTATTGCCTTTGTGGCCACCTTTTGGACCCTTGAGTTTAAGTGTAGGATGAATCAAGAAGTCTGGGCATTTGGTAATGTGTTTCCAATTGATACTGTGGAGAAGTGGGAAGACCCTAGGAAGCAGATGACACAGAAAGGATTTGCTGGAGGAAAGAGACCTTGAAATAGTGTTTTTGGATGGCAATGACTGACTAATGATGGGTAGTCAAGGTTGAGAGTTAGAGTATATTCTAGTAGAGGGCACCCATGAGCTTGAGCCAGGCCTCAGGGGTAAGTGTAAGCCTATAAAATGAGTCTTGTCCTGGGAGTTGTCATGAGGAGGAGCAAGTCTCACCTCCCAAGTCTCATTCTCCTTGAGACCAGGAGCAGCAAGATTAGGCCAGGTTTGTCTCTTTGGCTTAGATATGTGTGACCATGCAATGCTGGCTAGAAGACAGCAAATTCTAGGATCCAGTGGCTAGGAGGATTTCTCTCAGGTGATTTAGCCCATCCATGCAGACCTTCTCTTAATTCCTCCCTGACAAATCTCTCCTGATTTTAAAGCCCAGGGGGGAGAAATATTATGCACTCTCTTCCAATTGCCTGTTACACTGCTTAAGAACTTGTGGATGGGAAGTTCTTATTCTTGTCTTACACTACCTTGTATTATAATCATTGTATCACGTCTTTGTCTTAATGTAAACAGTTAAACAATATACTTTTTTTCAGGAACTTGGGTATGTGCTTATTTTCCCTTGTATGGAGCCCTACATAAATGTCTATTGGATCTGTTGAAATTGCTCCAAGAACGGAACCAAGGTCAAATAGTTACAAAATTACAGGGAGGGCAATGACCATTCAATAGAATAAATTATTTGTGAAAGCATTAGATGTGGTCACAAAAGTAAACTTTTAAGATACATTAGTCCCTTGTTTTTAAAATAGCTCAAGCAGAGTATAAGCAGGTTGCTATAGTGGTGATACTTTATGGTAGTGGCTACTTTTTCTCTTGGTATTCTATAAAATGAATTCCTCTCTCCCTCCTACCCCTACCCTCTGACCTCTGTGCCTCCAACTCCCTGAATTTACTCAGCCCCCTGTAAGAAAATAAGAGAGCATCTATCTATGGCCAACAGATTAAAGTCAGCCATGGGAACACAACCTAACAGTCTCCAAAGCCTATACTTCATGCACATGTGCAGAATTAGCAATGCTCAAATAATTCACAATTGTGGACTTCTTAATAAGTTGTGAATTATTTCTATCAAAATCATTATGTGTTGTCCTGATTATAGTTGCTTCATCTGCACAAATTAAGTTTGGTGGTGCATAGGAAAGGCATCATTTTGACTCATTTCCAGATGAGGTAAATAAGATTCAGCAGGATAGGTTATTGCAACAAAGCCAGGATTGCAGACCAGGTTTTGTGATCCCAAATCTAACTCCCTTCCTTAAACTTATCACACATTCATCTTCTAGGTGAAGGAATTGACCAACTATGTGTTATTACTAAGAATAGTATAAGCATCAGAGGGATAGGAACACAGATACCAATTTACAAACAAAAAGATCTTAGCCAAGAAGGTGGCCATACAGGGCTGTTTTGAATCAGTGAGCTCTCCAACATGAGGCAGTAGAGAATAGAGGATTTCTTGCTGGAGATATTAAAGAGAAATTCCAAGTCTGGAAAGGAGAGATGATGATGGGTGCCTTCTGAGGCGACTAAAAATTGGCCCTTTCAGAGAAAGCCTGGTTCTAAAATACTTGCTCAGCATACCAAGCCTCACACCCACACACATACCTTGAGAAAGAGGCCAAGTCCCTTTTTGTTTCATTGACTTCAGTCCAGCTAATTAACATCTACACAAATGAATGGGTCGATTTTTGTGGCTTATTCTCTAGGCTGAAACATATTTTCTTTCAGTGTGTCTTCTAAGAGCAACACCCTGGGCTGAATGGCAATAGTCTGACATCTTTTTGTTTCCCTACTTTTTGCTTATCCTCATTGAGACTTTGCCCATGGAATGGGGCTAGTGTAAACTGTTTTCATCTATTCCTTCTGCTTCTTCTTTTCTCCCTTTACCACAAAGTCCTTCTGCACTTCTAGCCCCAGTCTTTCTAACCCTCCTAAAGACAGCCTGGAGCTTGAAAACATAGCATAATGGTATACAAAACAGTAATTTCCTGTTGAACACCTTCCTACATTCTCCCATCCCTCCACTTTGACTTTCAATCTCCCCTAGTATCCAAATTTCATATGAGGTAATTTCATATAAGGCCCCAAGGATATAGGATGAGCCATTCTTATGAAAGAGAGGTTGGCAAACTTTTTCTATGAAGGGAAGAATATAAATATTTTAGGGTTTGTAGTCATTTCCAATTTCCATCAAATTATCACATATTCTTTCACTTTACAATCTCTTAAAAATTACAGCTCATTCTTATCTTGTGGCCTTTAAAAAATAGGTTACAGGTGGAATTTGCCTCATACATGGTAGTTTACTGTACTGACACCCATTCTAGATTAGCATTCCAATCTTTAATTAAGTAATCTTCACTGTGAAGCAATTCTCCTCAGGATCTAATTTTGCCCTTCATAGTGTAGTTAAAGGCCATTTATCAATGGTAAATTTCTTTTATTTCTTGTTTGTCCTCAAATACTCATTCGATGTGCTGTTGCCCATTCCCCAGGATTTCTTACTGGCCTCCTTTCCCTTCTCCCTAACAGCAGCACACCTTGATTCTGGCCTCAGTTTTGCTTCATACTCCACCCTTAAAACCCATTTCCAAGGCAATCAAAGTACAAAAGATTAGAAGGTGAAGCTGGATAAGTGAATCTTTGGAGCCCCACAGTCTAAAGTTTGTTCAAATTAGTCCCCAAGTTCCATTAGGCTCAAATGGAAGCTGTGTGTGGCAGTGGGCTTGTTCTCTCGATTAAACTTCCAGTCTCCTTGCTCTTGGTTCCATAGTATACTTCTGTGCCTTTTTCTCCTTCATGCCCCTGAAACTTGGCTCCTATCCTGCTCTTTGTTTTCCCAGTTAATTTTTTGCCACCCAGGTACTGTGAGAGAAGCATGGCATACTTTTCCTATGTGTTGCCTACCCTTTTGTCTTTGGAAATAAGGAAATAAACCCTACCAGTGTTTCTATCAGAGGTTGTTCAGATGTAAGAAAACTCATGTATATCAAGTGCCTACTGTGTGCCAAGCACTGTGCTAGACACCTTCCCTACTATATATCTTATGGAATCATCATCCCTGAAAAATCCATTATCTTAATTTTCCACATGGTAAAATTGAAGCTCAGAGAAGTATAATGACTTACCTGGAGTCACATAGCTATCAAGTGATGAAACTGAGGTTTTCTCCATTACTATTGGGTTGAAACATATGCAATTGCTGTTTTTGCAGGTCCATAACAGCGACATATTGACAATTTTATATGTTAAATATAATAGTATGGGGGTCCAGCCTCCGCAGGGTGTCAAGTCCTGAGGTGGGATGAGTGGTGTTGGTGAAAATAGCACCAATGAGACACAGAGACCAGGTTTGGTGCAGCTGTGTCTGTCTAAGTTTAGACCAGCGCTTTATTTATAGTGATTTACAGTCATTGATTAAAAGAAAAGAAAAGAGGTTACAATTCATCATGACTTATTCATAAACACAGACAATCTATAATTGTCCCGGATAACTACATCAGCATCAAAGGATTTTTAAATCTTAACTAGAGACTGAAACTATAAGGGTCCTCATGTCCTGTTCTTAAGATTAATATCAAACTAGAGATTACTAAGCTTCCTATTGTATTCCTAAAAAACAAGATGAAGCTAACAAAGGTATATTTAACTATGAGGGTAGCATAAGACTAATAGACCATTGTGGTAACTATACCTAAAAACACTAGGTGACAATATTAGCATAGCTGTTGATGCACATATGGTTAATTGCATCTGCTCATGTCTTATTATTTTAAGCCAGAATTACCCAAAGATGCAGGTTAAGTTAACTATTACACACATTATTAAAATATCATTCTCTGAACTTGCCCTGAGCCCTATTCTGTAGCAACCATTGTCTACATAATTTGAGTTCAATTTCTCTGGGCAGGCATGGAGGCCTTTGTTTCTTAAGACTTTCCCATGTAAACAAGGAACTACAATTAACATGTTTTCTATTAATCCAAACCATTGTTTCTCCATTAATGTAGGCTCCTGTGTATGGTGGGGGAGGGTCCAGTCCTAAGTTAGATTTTGTTTATACCTGGACACCTGCCATCTTCTGCCTTTACCCATGTCAAATATCACTGGATTTTACTATAGAGGGAATCCATATTTTTGTAAGGGCCTGTGAGAAGGCTTGACCAGCATTTGAGCTGTAGGCATGGGACTAGTTGGAGTCACAATTTCCCATAGCTCACTTTATTGAAATTGCCAAAGCAGCCTTCTACAGCCAGGCCTGAGAGTACTTCCAAATGTAATTGGGGAAACTGTGGGCCTAAATGTTCTGGATAACATATCTAAAGTAAAGCTATCATCACGGGAATTTCTAGAATTACTTCTAAGAAACATCATATCAGTAGTACTATCCTGATGGGGATTTTCTTGTTTATTCTCTTGGGTGGTCAAATGCCTCTCCTTAATTACAAGAAACTTTAGGGGACCAGGATTGACTGATCCTGTCTTTCTGGGAATTGGAATAATGACACAAGCAAGCACAATTAATTCTGTCAAACTAAGAAGGG
>PVHX01034286.1:0-12403 GCA_004024805.1 Geosciurus inauris | reverse complement strand
ACGAATCTCTTTATCAAAGTGATCTATTGCTGACTGGGTTTGCTCTCTTATATCATTCTTTAAGTCACCGACCATTTTAATTATGTACGTCCTGAATTCCTGTTCTGTCATTCCTCCTGCTGTACAGCCCATGGATTCTGGGAGTGTAGTATCTTTGTTTGTTTGAGTCACTTTCTTCCCTTGTTTTCTCATGATGTTTGTGTGTCTTTCCTTCTAGCTCTGCTGATCCAAGGTGTTACAGTTTTAACTCCTATACAGTTATAGATTCCCTGCAGGGTTTCGTTACTTCTCCTCCAGTAGGTGGCGTTGTCCGTTGTTTGCTGGACTTTCCCGGCTGGTATCCTTGGTACCGGTCCCAGGCCAAGGTGAAACTCTGGGCTGCTGGTGGAGTCGCTGTTCCACCGTGGCCAAGGTTTGCTCCCAGGTGTTCACCTGCGCCCCCTGGTGTGTAGGAAGTTCCGCTGTGTGAGAGGGTGGTCCACAAAGAACAATAGCTGGGGTTCTGCTCAGGAGACAGTCAGTCCACAGAAGCAACTGCTAGCGGTCTCTCGCAGTTGGGTGGGCACTGGGGCTAGGCACCCTGTGCGGAAGCAGGCCCGGCACGCCCGCGGTAAACTCCGGGCTGAAGCTCTGGGCCGGATCCCCCACCACAACTGCACTCCACCAGTCGGCGCCGAAGCCACACCTCCCGGCTACCGCTGCCTCCCGGTGGCTCTGCGCTCACACACGCCAGCGAGACTCTTGCGTGGGGCGGCAAGGCGCAGAGAGCTGCCAAAAATCTGGTTGGAAGCTGGCACCCCGCTACTTCCAGTCTCAGTCTCGGAGAGCCGTAGCCCTGGCCCGAGGCCCGAGCTGCAACCGTGTTTCTCCGGCCGGCGCCGAAGCCACGCCTCCTGGCTACCGCTGCCTCCCGGTGATCCTGTACTCACACACACACGAGCGAAATTCCTGCGTGGGAATTTGAGCCGCAGAATGATGCCGGAAGCTGGCTGGAAAACGGCGCCTCCACCACTTCCAGCCCTGGTCCTTGAGAGCCTAGCGCAGAGTGGACTGTCTAGGCCGCCATCTTGGAACCGCCCCCGCCTGTTCACTTCTTTTGCCCATTTATTGACTGGGTTATTTGTTTTTGAGTTCTTTATATATCTTGGAGATTAATGCTTTATCTGAGGTTCAGGTGGCAAAAATTTTCTCCCATTCTCTATGCTCTCTCTTCTCTTCACAGTCTTGATTGTTTCCTTTGTTGTGAAGAAGCTTTTTAGTTTGATTCCATCTCATTTGTTGATTCTTGATTTCACTTCCTGTTCTTTAGGAATATTGTTGAGGAATTTGGTTCCTAAACTTCCATGAGGAGATTTAGGCCTACTTTTTCTTCTGGTAGTTGGAGGGTCTCTGGTCTAATAATGCCTAGATCCATTTTAACTTGAGTTTTGTGCAAGGTGAGAGATAGGGCCTTAGTTTCATTTTGCTACATATGGATCTCCAGTTTTCCCAGCACCATTTGTTGAAGAGATTATCTTTACTCTAACGTATGTTCATGGTGCCTTTGTCTAGGGTGAGATAGCTGTATTTACAAGTGTTTGTGTTGGTGCCTTCTATTTCGTACCATTGGTCTTCATATCTGTTTTGGTGCCAATACCATGCCATTTTGGTTACTGTAGCTCTGTAGTATAAGTTAAGGTCTGGTATTGTGATGCCTTCTGCTTTGCTATTCTGGGCCTTTTATTTCCCAAATGAAATTCATGACTGCTTTTTCTATTTCTAAAAACATCAGTGGAAGTATTATAGAAATTGTATTAAATCTGTATAGAGCTTTTGGTAGTATGGTCATTTTGAGAGTATTAATTCACCTCTCCAAGAACATGGAAGATCTTTTCATCTTCTAAGGTCTTCTTGATTTTCCTTCTTTAATGTTCTGTAGATTTCATTGTAAAAGGCCTTCACCTCTTTTGTTATATGATTCCTAAATATTTTTGAAGCTATTGTGAATGTGATGCTTTTCCTAATTTCTCTTTCAGTTGATTCATCACTTATGTATAAGAATGCAATTGATTTATGTGTATTAATATTATATACTGTTACTTTGCTGAATTCATTTACAAGTTTTATAAGTACTTGGTGAAGTTTTTGGATCTTCTAAATGTTGAATCATATCTTAATCAAATAGGAATAGTTTGAGTTCTTATTTTCCTATTTGTATCCCATTAATTTCTTTTGTATGTCCAATTGTTCTGGCTTGTATTTCAAGGACTATGTTGAATAGAAGTAGTGAAAAAGGGCATCCTTGTCTTGCTCCAATTTTTAGAGGGAATAGTTTCAATTTTTCTCTGTTTCGAATGTTTTCTTTGAGTTTAATGTATATAGTTTTTATGATGTTGAGATACATTCACACTGATCCTAGTTTTTCTAAAAGTGTTTTGAATATTAATGGATGCTATATTTTGTCAAATGCTTTTTCTTCATCTATTTATGTGATCATGTGATTCTTATCTTTAAGACTATTGATGTGATAAATAACTTTTATTGATTTTCATATTTTGAACCAAGCTTGCATCTCTGAATTAAAACTCACTTGATCGTGGTGAACTATCTTTTAAATATGTTTTCATGATTTTCCAGTATTTTATTAAGAAATTTTAGATCAATATTCATCAGGTATATTGGTTTGAATTGACTTTCCTTGATGTGTCTTTGTATTGTTTTGTATCATGGTGTTACTACCTTCTTGCAATGAATTTGGAAGGGTTCCCTCCCTTTACTTTTCATTTCTTCCACTGCTTTTGATGCTGGTTTGCTCTTCTTTTTCTATGGCTTTGGGCTGTAATGTTGGGTTATTTATTTGTTGACTTTCTATTCTTTTAATAAGTGAGCTCAAGGCAATGAACTTTCCTTTTAGAACTGCCTTCATAGTGTCAGAGATTTTGGTATAGCAGTATTCTCATTTACCTTTAAGTACTTTTTTATTTCTTCCCTGATTTCTTCTGCTATCCACTGGTCATTCAATAGCATATTATTTAGTCTTCAGCTGTTAGTGTAGATTCTGAATTCTGTCATTGATTAGTAATTTCATTCCATTATGACCAGATAGAATTCAAAATATTATCACCATTTTCTGCATTTGCTAAGAGTCTCTGGCCAAAGATACGGTGAATTTTAGAGAACAATTCATGTATTGCTGAGAAGAAAGTATATTCAGTCATTAATAGATGAAATATTCTATGTATGTCTGTTAAGTCTAAATTAATTGTATAGTATTTAGTTCTATAGTTTCTTTATTTACTGTTTTAGTTCTATAGTTTCTTTATTTACTTTTTGTTTGAAGGATCAATACAATAGTGAGAGAGGTGTGTTAAATTCACCTAGTATTATTGTGTTGTGGTCTATTTGATTCTTGAAATTGAGAACTGTTTCTTTCATGTACATAGATGCTCCATTGTTTGGGGCATAAATATTTATGATTGTTATGTCTTATTGATGTATGATTCCCTTAAGCAGTATGAAATGTCCTTATTTGTCCCTTCTGATTGACTTTGGCTTGAAGACCACTTCATCTGATATGAGGATAGAAATCCCTGCCTGTTTACATGATCCATGGGAATGATATATTTTTCCCAACTTTTTACCTTCAATCTCTGGATGTCTTTGCCTATGAAGTGAGTCTCTTTGAAAGAGCATATTGTTGGATCTTGTTTTTTAATCCAATCTGCCATTCTATGTGTTTTGATTGTTGAATTTAGGTCATTTTCATTTAATATTATTGTTGAGAAATGATTTTTATACCCTTTCATTTTAATTTATTTCTGGTTTTTACCTTGAATTAGTTTCTCCCTTGATTGACTAGTCTTCTAGTATAGTTCCTCCCTTTGCTGGTTTTCACATTTAGTTTTCATTTATTCTTCATGAAATATTTTATTGAATATGTTTTTTATGTTCTGCTTTCTAGTTGTGAGTTCTTTTTTTTAACTTTCATTTATCATGGAGGGTTTTTATTTCATCATCAATTCTGAAGTTTAATTTTGCTGGGTATAGTATTCTTGGCTGGTATCCATTTTCTTTCAGAGCTTGGTGTATACTATTCCAAGACCTCCTAGCTTTGAGTGTCTGGGTTGAGAAGCAGCTGAGATTTGGATTAGTTTCCCTATAAAAGTGACCTGTCATTTGTCTCTTGTGATCTTTAAAATTCTATCACTGATCTGCATTGAATATCTATATTCAATTTCAGTAAAGAGCCCCCCACCCTTCTTTTTGTTCACCCACCTTGTTGAGAATCTGCCTATCTGCTTTCTTGGTTTCTCACCATGGAGCAAACAGGAAAATGACATTCTCTGTTTCATGGTCTTAAAACCCTTAACTCCAAATTCTTGAGATCCATCCACCATCTACCTGCTTGGGCCAGAAGAGACTGTGAAGATGCCTCCTCCTTCAATCAAGGCTCATGGTAACATACAAAGTCCTCTGGCCACCCCAGGGAAGGATTTCTCTCCAGAACACTAGCAAATCTGGCCCACAGAGGTCTGCTGAGACAGAATGACTCCCCAACCCATGATATTTTTAAGCAGTGATCATTTACCATGTTCCATAATACTACCTTTTCAGGTCACTAAGTCCACTGTTGTGAAGCAGGTCCTACACAGGGGCCCAAAGTAACTCTTCCACAGATCCTCATCATCAAATGCTAGGTTACATTTTCTACATTTCTGCCTTTTAATACTTCAAATTAGACACATTAGCCTGGTCCAGAGTGGACACAGCAGCAGTTAACAGATGTATGTACACTAAACTCAAGCCTTCAGTCTTTCTTTTAGTCAAGATGAGTGATAAACCAGACTTGTGTGAAGTTGAGAAGTCTGACATATCAAAACTGAAGAAAACAAATACTGAAGAAAGAAAAATACTCTTCCCTCAAAGAAAACTATCCAGCAAGAAAAAGAGTGTGTCCAAACATCATAAAATAGTGATCTCCTCCCAAGAGCAAATGTCAATATTGCCGGAGAGTCTTGGTTTTAGGCTTGACTTTTGTAAATCCATGTGTTTGTAGAAATTTTAGGCACCTGTGGTTTCTCACCTGTACTCCCTGGCCTTAGCCAGGGTCAACACTAGTCAATGTTTTATTAAATTTATTTTTAAACTTCTCATTGGTACATAAATAAATTCCAATAAATAAATATTGACACATGCTGTCAATAACCTCAAAAAAAAATAGACACATTAGCCTCAGGAAGCTTGCTATGCTGAGTCTCAGAGGGCAGTCATTCCCACACCAGTGCAATCCAAGCCCTGGCTTCTCTGTCTTCCATGCCTTAAAATTCACATTTAGTGATTCAGAGACTCATTTTCCAATGCTACTAAAAGGTACTTTTGAGTCCCCCAATCATTACAAGAATGCCACTGCCTATTTCTTACATAACCACATGCTGACCACCCACAAGGTAGTAGAATCCATGACTCAACCAGAGTTTCATTAGTACTCCTATCTATTCTCTGCTTCTATGTCAACAATATATGTGAAATAAAAAAGGAAGTGTTGGAGGCACAAATCACAAATATGTTGTTAATGTTTCCTGCTAATTAACATTTTATCTAATACATGTGTTAATTTTTTTAACGAGTTAGGCTCTTTCTCCAGAAAAGCAAATTGAAAACACTTTAAAATGGGGAATAAATGAATAAATAAAACACTACATAAAGGACATCATTTCTTCTTCAAGGCAAGAAACTCTGGACCCACAGTTCTATTCTGCTTCAGGGATTCCACACAATGTCAACATTATAGGTATTCCGAGCAAAGGCTCATGCTTCTTTTCAGCTTCTAATGAGGCTCAATAGTAAAGTCCAGTGTGGGACTCCACAAAGCTAAGTGAAGGGAATAATTATCACTCCTACTGATCATAACTAGGCAAACAAGTGATAGAAAGACTTTGAAGTGGACTTGGGGGAACACACTGTCCGGAATAGTAGCTGGGTCTCTAGCACCTTCCGGCATCTCAATAACCATTTGCTCAGTGACCCTAACAATATCCTTGTTACAAAGTGTTTTTTTTATCCTCAGCAAATGTGAAACATGGCAACACTATAATATCTATTTAACAGTGCATGTCATCTATAAACAACTGTGCATGATTTTATGTAATATGGAATTTAAACTGTCCTTGAGAGTATGAGCTCCCAAATTTTTAGATTTCAAAGTCTTCTCTTTGATGAAATGATATGCATGAACAAGGCTGACTGCCTGATTGACTGATTTTCTTGGCAGTTCTGAGAATCAAACTCAGTACCTAGAGCATGCTAAACAAGCACTCTACTGCAGAGTTATATCCCCAATACAAATGCCAATATGTTAACATCCACATGGCAAAATATTAACTGGAAACCCTATGCTCATATCCAAAATCAAAATACACACATATGCATGTGCACATGTGCACACACACACACACACACACATGAAGAGATAAACACATGTAGGAAAAGACAGGTCTATGAACCTAAAAGACAAGAAATTATTTATTACAGATCACAAATGTGAGAATCTTTTCTATAATTTTTCCAAAGGCTTTAGAATTGCAGCTCTGAATTTAGGACAGAGAAAAATACACTTGGATCAGGAGTAAACCCTTCTATTTTGATAACAGATAGAGATGCATGTGAATCTATGGCCATGGTGCCTTAGGGTTATTTTCTGACACTAACAACTTGCTCCCCATGAACAGGTACACAGCTCCTGTTGGAGGCCTGCATCCAAGCTAGTGTGCCAGTCTTCATCTACACTAGCACATTAGAAGTAGCTGGACCCAACTCCTACAAGGAGATCATCCAGAATGGCCATGAGAAAGAGCATCATGAAACTACATGGACAGATCCATACCCATACAACAAAAAGCTGGCTGAGAAGGCTGTGCTGGAAGCAAATGGGAGCGCTCTGAAAAATGGGGGCACCTTGTGGAGGGGGGAAGGAAGCCCACTCTTTTCTGGAATTGTGAATCGGGCCCTCAGGAACAATGGAGTCCTGGAAAATACAGGAAAGTTCTCTGTAGTTAACCCAGTTTATGTGAGCAACGCGGCCTGGGCACATATTCTGGCCTGCAGGGCTCTGCGGGACCCCAAGAAGGCTGAGATCATTGGAGGACAGTTCTACTACATCTCAGATGACACACCTCACCAAAGCTATCATGATTCACATTACAACCTGACCAAACAATGGAGCCTCCGCCCTGATTCCAGGCTGAGCCTTCCTCTCTCTCTGATGTACTGGCTTGCCTTCCTGCTGGAGACAGTGGGCTTCCTCCTGAGTCCTATTTACCAATATCAACCCCCCTTTCATCGCCATTCACTGACATTGTCAAATAGTGTGTTCACCTTCTACAAGAAAGCTCAGCGAGATCTGGGTTATAAGCCCTTAAACACCTGGGAAGAAGCCAAAGAGAAAACTGTGGAGTGGACTGGTTCACTAGTGGAAAAACACAAGGAAGAACTGAAGAAAAAGACTCACTGATGGCAGATGGCAGGGATGGGGGCCTGGGTTTTGTCAGGAGCTGTATATTGAGCTCCTCCCCCTGGCTCCCTCTAGAAAGTGACAAATCATCCCAGGTTCTGCTGCCTCCCTTTCACACAATGGTCAACTTCATGATTTCCTCTTTCCAGTGCTAACACTTTTCATTTCCTTGGACATCTCCCATTCCTTCATAAAGCTTAATGAAAATACCAATAAATGTTCTAATGCATACCAGAAGGAAGGGTGTTTCTATGAATTACAATTTCCTATTTTCCTTCCTTGTCTAGGTATTGCTACCTCTGGTTCAAAAATGAAGCAGAATAGGGGTGGGAAAAATAAGATTAAGGCCTGAGTGGATCCCGAGCCTGACTGCAACCTGCAAGTCTTCAGGCATGTACTGAACTCCGTCACTAGGGCCCATAGCTCAAACCCAAGTGCAGTTTCTCATGCTGAAGCTCCACACCAGAAGCTGAAAATAAATTATTCATCCAACCTCCAAGAAATCAGGAGGGAGATAATGACCTCTCTCTCACACAAGCCAGGTATAGTCATCAGAACAAAAAAGGACACTCAGCTTTCACATTCAAAGGGAAAGAACCTTTGAAATAATCAATCCGATTTTTGTTGTCTGACTTGGTTTTCTTCAGGCCCTTCATACCTCCTGTCCTATGCCCACTGAACATCCAAAGTTCAATATGCATTACCCTATTCTAGAAGCACAAGGAAAAATCCATAAACTTAGCCTGTTTCAAGTTTGCATTTTGACACCTGGGAATACACAAATCACAAATTCAGTTGATTTGGATTATCATTAAGATATATCTTATTCCTGTGGTCTGAAGGATAAAGGGGAGGGGGTAATACCTTTAGGAACCACTTGCAACACCCATAGCAACAGAAAAGAGCAGCACACATCGGGATGGAGTTCCAGGTAGGGGTAATGTGAGTACTGAAACATCCTCTCAGGCACCTCAGATGCCCAAAGAACAAGAGTAAGTCTCTAATCAACTCTGATGAGGTCTACACACCTTCAACATTTCTATTCCAGTAGCACAGAAGGTAAAGATGATAGGTGGGATTGGGGAAAGGCCTTCACTCTCATTTTTAGCCTAGTGATTTCTGTCATTGAACTCACTGAGGTATTTTCACAAAGTTGGAACATTGTCTCCAAAAGGCAGGCAAGGGTGAGCAGAGAAAGGAAAGTGGATATTGGATTGGATGGTAGACTCCTCTGAATAAGCATAAAGCCTTGAAATGCTTTGGACAACATCTTCCTTTCCTACATGAGACTGGCACAGAACTTCCTCTCACAGGCAGTCAGAGCTCCTGCACACACTCCAGCAAGCACTGCATGAAATGCATCACACAGAGGAGGAAAAGCCAACAGGGCAGTGGCAGGCAGCTCCTGCCTGTGCTCTCCTTTCCCTTACCTATACCTGGGGACTGTAGCCTACAGTAAATGTACAAGGAAAAGCATGGGTAGATTCTTAGCCACTGGCTAAAGTGCTAAGGAAAAAAATGAGCACAGAGCAAAAAGCTGAGCCTAAGGTGTTGGGGGACCTTAAGAGAGTAGGTGGGCCTGGGGGAGGAGACCAAGAGGGTCCACCTTGAGTAACGGCCTAAGAGCTGCTGTAGAGGGCAGGGTGAGTGTGAGGGATAAGGAGAGGGGAGCCAAGGGTAGTGCAGAGGCTTGACTCCAGCTGAGCAGGAATTGGTGGAGGAAATTAGGTGTCATAGGTGCCAGACTGACCTTTGCACTGGGCAAGCGCAGCCTACAGGGCCCACCTAGATTGTCCAAGTAGGTGACATCCTGCTCAAGAACTAGTGGTAGAATGCCAACTTTTTTTTCTCTTATGGGAACAAGGAACTAGCCCAAGTGTGCTTTACCACTGAGCTTTATCCCCAGCAATTTTCTTTAATTTTCAGATGGGGTCTCACTAAATTGCCAGGGCTGGCCATAAATGTATGATCCTCTCGCCTCAGCATCCAGAGTCCCGGGAAGTACAGGTGTGTGTTGCAACACCTGGCCCCAGAATAGAATTTTTATTTCAATTATTTTCAACTGTAAATATCTGAATCTATTTCTAAACTATCAAAAATAGTGCCAAGTGGAGCAGAGAAGGGACAATGGCGGCATCCCACACCCCTTCCTGCCTTCTCTGGTAAAGAGCAAACATAGGCCCTTGGCCTGGCCCTGGCCATTGTCTTCCCACATGGGAAAGGTGTGTGGATGTTGGTCGCCAGGAGCCATGGACAGCAAAGCCTGAGGATCTTAGTCTCTTTTGCATCTATTTCCCTAGGCATCAGAGAGGACTGGCTTCTACTTCCTGTCATCCCCCTAAAAAGAAAGGAGAGGCTTAACAGGCACTACAGGCTTCTCTATCTTTTTCATCATTAAAATTGCCTAAGTTGTTTTATAAAATTATAGATACTTGGGTTTTGCTGTTATTTATCAATTCCTAGATTCAAACAGTAAATGTTAAATTTGCTCCAAGGTTAAGTACATGTTAAGCCTCAGCTAATCAAGCCCAAGAATTGCATGTGACCAGATGAAGTTCAATGAAATTTTGAAATAACCCATTAATTGTATTATCTGGTTTGGTTTTCTTTAGCCCCTTCATACCATGAAAGCTAACTTGTATGGTAAGCTCACTGAACACCCAAAGTTCAATGAGTATTGTTTGATTCGCAAAGCACAAGTAAAAGCTAATGAACATCTTTAACCTTAATCTATTGAAAGTTTGTATTTTGACACCTGGGAATATACAAATCACTAAAATTTGATGGAGTTTGGCTATCACTAATGATATAGTGTAAGATTTTCTTCTGAGAAAGAAAGATAAAAAGAAACACTGAGGAGCCGCATGCAACACTTCAAGGCACAGAGAATTAGCAGTGAGCGTAGGGCTGGAATGTCCCCATGCACTAGGTAAAGAGAAAAATATAGCCTCTCCTCTGGCAGCTTAGATGCCTGAAGAACAAAAGCCAGTGCTACCCAGCTCTGCTGAGGTGTTCACACCTTCCCCGGGTCTAAGCCAGTGGCATAGGAGGCGTAGGATGTCCATGAGTTCTTGGCAAGGGCCCTCTCTCTCCTTTTCAGCCCAGTGAAATCCGTTATTGAACCCACCAGGGCAGTCTCACAGGGACAGGATGAGGAATCATCTCCAAAAGGAAGACAAGTAGTGTGAAGGGATTGGACAATGGACTTGATTGAAGGAGCATAAGGCCTTGAATGCTTTGGACAACAAGGTCCACTATCCCTGCATGCACTAGCACGGAATGCCAGGCAGTCAGGAGTCCAACACACAAGCCTGCATGCACCACATAAAATGCACCACACAGGGGCAGCAGAGACAGGAGAGACAACGGCAACCTGCATAAGCTCATTTCTTCCCTTCAATGTATGGGGACGGTAGCCTCTGGTAAAGAAATAAGGAAAGGACAGGTAGATACTCAGCCACTAGCTAGAGTGGTATGAATAACTGAGCATGGAGAGAGCAGCTGAGCCTAGAGTGTTGGAGAAAAACTCAGAGTGCAGATGGGATTTAAAAGCCAAAAGGGTCCATGTTGGGAACCAGAATACCAGAGGGTGAAGTGGCCAGAGGTAATTACCTGAGCAAGAACTTTCAGAAAGTGATACAGCCAATTTTTATGTCAATTATTTTTATCTCTAAATATCGCAAACTAACTCTAAACATTAAAAAATAAATAAAAAGAAAAAAGTTCAAAGACCAGTTCCAGGAAGGGGATATGTGGATGGAGTTTCAAGTCTAAGTATAAAATCATGTTTCTTAACCACTGGGTGCTGAAGGTAACAGTCTATTCAGATTATTGTTGGAGATAGAACTCACTTTTTATTTTATCTTATTTTAACATTTTTGTGTGCTTGAAATAGGCTGTAATTTTTAAAATAAATTCATTATCATGGGAAAAGAAGTGTGCAAACCGAGAAAACATTATGTGGCCTGAGTCAGTCCTATTAGTTACAGTTTTCTATATTTGTTCCCAGACTCTGGTCTAATGAGAGACAAAATGTGAGACCAGGAAAGTGTGCAGAGTACACAGAGGATCCCTCCTGGGCAGGCGCCCAATGGGCCCAACCATTTGGACTGGATGTGGAGAGCAGGAGGATTCCACAAGCAGAAAGGTGGGGGAAATTGCTCCAGACAGAGGCAATGGAATCTGCAAAGGCCCATGCAGGAAAGGGGGTCCTGCTCCTACACAAGAGACATGTCTGGGCCAACCAGAGAGTTCAGATGCAGAGCAGAAATGGAAGATACACCTGCACAGGTATGAGGAACACAGGCCTGAAATACCTCGGTCTCTTCAGGAAATAGTCACTCTTTCTTCTCCTCAGAGTGTTCCTGCTGTGCTCCTTCTAGTGAACACTGAACATTCCATTATTTTCAATTTTTATGCCTCATCTCCTCTAAAATTCTGACTCTTTGGAGAACGAAGTCATCTCCAACAGCAACAAGTAATGAGAGTCACAGAACAGATCTGGGCACTCACTACTCAGTTTGCCATGGAAGGCAGTGAAGGTTTCTTTTTGTTTTCCCAGAAACAACACTGCAGCAGCACACCTGGAGGATGGATTGAAATAGATAAGGAGGATGCTTCAAGAAGCTAGTCAAGCTGGGCACAATGGCATATGACTATAATCCCAGTGATGAGGGAGGCTGAGACAAGAGGATCCCAAGGTCAAGGCCAGTCTGGGAAACTTAGTGAGATCATGTCTTAAAGTAAAAAATAAAGTGGGCTAGAAATGCAGCTCGGTGGTAATGTGGCCCTAGTTTCAATCTCCAGTGCAGGAAAAAAGAAAAGAAAGAAAAGAAGAGGGAGGAAAAGCAAAGAAATGGAATTAAGTCCAGAGATGGTGGCATGGTGTTATGTCACATTAACAAAATGTAATGC
>PVHX01034285.1:0-12419 GCA_004024805.1 Geosciurus inauris | reverse complement strand
CTTCCTGCATGGGCAGTGCCTGCTGAGTGAGGGGAGGCTGGTAGCAGAGATGACACCAGTACCCCTGTGCAACACTCTAACTATTCACTCCTTGAGACTGCTGTTTCTGAAGCTACAGTATCCTCACAGGACCACAGAGGGAACAAATGCAAACTACCCACAGTTCCCTTAGCTGTATTCACTACACTTTCTTCATAGATAACAAGACATTTGAAGATGAGGACAATTAAAAAAAAAAAAAAGAGCACTCTATTCCCTGACATGCTAATATGAGTGCCTAGAAGTTTATGTTGGTCAGAAAGTTTCACTGAGCTGGGGCTCATGCTCCAGGACTCAAGACACTCTTGGCAAACCTCTTGTGAGGATGTTGAACAGAAAATGGAAGCACCCATGAAGAGCAGGTAGTTGTTGCAGGACTTGCCAACAGATGGTTGACCATTCATACAGTGTGTAGGAACCATGGATTTTGTGATAATGACATTTGAGCCAGATTTTGTGTTTCCAGAAGTATTAAAAATAGAATGGAATCACCATATGTGGAGTATATAAAATTTCACAGAGAGGAAGTGGGTAAAGTATTTGTTTTGAAAAATCACCTTGCAGTAATGTGAAAACAGCTCAGAGAAAAATGTCCTCATCTAATGCTGCATTGGGGCATGGATTTCTATAACCTAAATCTGTTGGTGACACAAAAATATATTTTTGTTGATATTCTCCTCATTTTTTTTTTTGCAATATTGGGTATTAAACATGGTAGGCAAACACTCTACAACTGAGCTACATCCCTGGCCCTTTCTAAATTTTATTTTGAGGAAGGGGCTCACTAAGTTGCCCAGGCTGAACTCAAGTTTGTGATCCTCCTGTATTGTGAGAGAGAGCTGGCCTGGGCGCATCCACAGTACGTAATGTGCAACAAATATCAGGTTTGTCAATCATATGGCTTTGGCCATAGTTCCATCTTGTAACAAGTTCCGCATTCCTGTGAATAGCCACAGGATGCTAATAGAATAGTCACACCCTATGCACCCTGTAGGCTTAGAGGACAAAGGGCCTCTTAGCATATATAAAGAGGGACCTGAGCTCAATAAAAAAGTCTCTTGCCTTGTTCTGTGTGTGTGTGTGTGTGTGTGTGTGTGTGTGTGAGTGATTTGTCATCCGAGGCTCCCTCGCCTGACTCGGTTTCCCTTTGTGCTGGCGCGGGCGCTGGCACTGTATCAGCCTCCCAAGTAGCTGGAATTACAGGTGTGAACCACCATGACCAGATGTTGATATTCTTTGTGGATATTACAAGCTGGATACACTTCAGAAAATAGCTAGGAGAGCAAAATCGGTTCTAATACCCATAATAGTTTTTAGAATTGTATCTGCAATTCTAAAGAAGTAAGAAGAAACAATATAGAAGTAGAAATAGAAATGAATAAATATTACAATAGGACACTGAACTATACTTGGACCTCGACTCAAGAATTGAAAGAATAAATCTTATAAGATTTATTAAGACTGTAGAAAAACTGGGTACTGTAGAGTAGTGTTGTTCTTTTGGGAATTTAAGGAAAAACTAAAGTTATTCAAGAATGAGGAATATTTGAGTACCTTAAAGGACTGCAAAATGTAGTTTCACAGCTTGGAAAGACAAGCCATGTCTGGGAACCCTTATCCCTGTTCTAAACCATAGTTGAATTCTGGGTGTACTCGGAGAAGAAACTGAAACAATTTCAGAGGCTTTCTGGCTGAAAAATCCTGACAATTGTCCTGATAAACTTGGTACCTCTAAAGTCAGAAGCAACCACCCTAGCCTGGATGGCCTTGACCATGGACCTCATATTTCTGACCTGACAGGCTTGTTCTAGATCACCTTCTAAACTCTATCTTCCTCCTCCCAAGCTTCCCTTTATAATATCTTACTTTTGTGCCATTGGTCTGATTTTTTGATGTGTAAGGATTTGCTTCTACCTCTCCATGACCAAGCATTGGCCAAGTCATTATTTCTGTTTACTCAGTTGCAGTCCCCTGCTGGGGACTGTCTCCAGTTTTTATAGCTGACAGCCTGTTTAAATATAACCTATTCTGTGGTCATGCTGGGCCACAGGAAGCACTATCTTTTGCGTTTCGTGCAGAACTCACACACTTAAATGTACAGTCAGTTTTTATAGCTGTTGCTGCATCCACATTGGACAGTGACCTTGGCTGAGACATCCATTACCTCTGTTTCAAATAAATTTATCTGATATTTAAAATCTCCATGTGCTTCCTCCAACTTGTCCAGAGTAAGGTAAAATGAAAGA
The DNA here is from genome assembly GCA_004024805.1 of Geosciurus inauris. Classification (NCBI taxonomy): domain Eukaryota; kingdom Metazoa; phylum Chordata; class Mammalia; order Rodentia; family Sciuridae; genus Geosciurus; species Geosciurus inauris. The sequence goes on along the minus strand of PVHX01034285.1, from coordinate 10,134 downwards.
CTGCATCAAGCAATGGAGAAGAGCCACAGTTTGGGCCTTTGCTGCTGTAGAATCTTGGATGGGTTCAAAGGTGGCAGTATAAATGCAGATGGCACTGCTCTGCATTTGCCTAGCACAGCTTTAAAAGAAGCAGTGTATTTCAAGCCTTCAGTTTTGGAATGGTATTTCCAAATACAGGACCCAAATGTCCTCAGGTATTTGATTCTAGGATAAGCTGGAGATTCTTCCCTGCAAATACCTCTTATGACATTGGAGTGGACCTTGGCTTCTGGGCTTCTTGACTCAAACTCTTCAATTTTCTGGATGCTGGAGAAGGTGTGCATCTACATCTTGAAATACATATCTTAAACAAGAATTGCTGACCTGTAGAAAATTAGTCTTATGTGGAACAAACTCTCAGTTTACAGAAACATACGGAAATATCAAAGTATCAGAAGCAACAGTCATTAGAGGGGTCATGAACAGAGTGGATAACCTCAAAAATAAAGTTCCATGTGCCAAATACAGAGAAAGTGTATATGAATGTGTCAATGATGGACACTTGTAAGATGATGCGTCATTTTATGGTTGTTTTATACATTCACTTATGCTAGTGGATAATAAAATTTCATATTTTTTAAAGAGTATGATGAGTTCAATAATTCTCAGTATATTTCTTTGCTGTCACAAATTCTGGACTTAAATGTGACACCTCCAGGCTTTCCTAGCTAGGCTGTGTAGAGTCAAGGATCTTGAAGCGTTTGACCATTTACCCTACTTTCAAGATAACAGATTAGCCTTACACAGTTACATAGGTGCTAACAGAGGACCTGTGACAAATGACTTTGTTGTTACAGCACTTACCCCAAAAGGGTAATGGGATAATGTAAAATGGTCGGGATGGATACTGCACTTCCAATGAGTTTGAATCACAATGATGAACTTGGAGTTAGGGAACATGAATCTTTCATAATAGGCAGCAGGCAAACCTGTATGACTTTTGCTTTGGAAGGAGACATTAACCTATTATACTGGTCAGTAAGGAAACTTGCTCTCTACTCTGAAGGATGACACTCTGTATTTTCCAAAATTGTTTGCTATATGAAACTTGAAAATATAGTTGACAGGGCTGTGGTTATAGCTCAGTAGTAGAGTACTTGTCAAACATGTGTGAAGACCTGAATTCCCCCTCCAACATCACAAAAAAGATAGTTGACACAGGAGGTGGGTTTCTGGGATGAATGCAGAGTAGAGTCTATGTCTTCCTACATAGACAGCAATTGCACTGTCTAAGTCTGTCTGATGAAACTATTTTCAAACTCTGGATTTTATCTAAGGCTTGCAGCTTCTAGGGGAAGGATTAGCCTATGAATTGTGGTTAATATGGGTCAAATTTAGCTCTTAGCATAGTAGGAGACATCCCTTTACCACAACCCTCATCCACACAGGAGGCAGCTGTGCACTGTGTTCCTAGAGCAGCTTACAATGAGCTTTAAGGAACCAGCAAATGCAAAAAAGACCCTGGCTTCCAAACATTGGCTATCTGTACTTGTATAACAGATTGCTGCTTCTCACCACAAAGATTTATACAAAGATACATGCAGCCATTGTTTTTGAACTTCTCTCCATTGTGACAAGCCCCTTCCCCTCTGGCTTAAGTGACTGCTTGGAGATTGAAAGTACTAGCACTCTTTTTCTTCCTTTTCATTTTTATCTTTTTTTCACTTTAAGAAGTCAGATATTAAAGACTGGGAAATTCAAAAACAAAACAAATTTATATATGGAGGAAATTAGGAAGTGATAATGATTGCCAAGAGGAAGATTCAGAAAAGATGTGAGAAGACCAGAGGTTACACTTAAAGCTAATCCTCAACACAGAAACAATATACAATAATAAAAAAATTCATCAAAGAGTAACAAAACCCAGAATACTGTGGAAGAGGGGTAGGATCTGTTTCCAACAGTTACCATAGCATTAGAACTAAATGTCCAGAATTCAACCAAAAAGAAGACATACAAAGAAACAAGAAACTATGGTTGATTCAAAGGAAAAAATAATCAACAGAAATGTCTCTCAAGAAGACTTGCTGGCAGATATACTAGACAAAAATTTAAAACAACTATACTGAAGATACACAAAGAACTAAATGAAGATGTGGAAAAGTTAAGAAAAATTTGTAGGAACAAAATAGAAATATCAGTAAAGAGAAAGAAAATCTAGAAAAAAAGAGACAAATAGTAATTCTGTAGCTGAAAAGTACAACTAGAATAAAAAATTCATTAGAGGATCAAAAGGTATGTTTTGGGGCCAGTGATGTAGCTTGCTCATTGGTAGGGAATATGCCTAACATGTGCAAGGCCTTGGATTTGATCCCCAGCATAACAAAAATTGTAGATTTTAATAGGCAGAAGAAAGAATCAGTGAACAAGAGGATAGGACAATGGAATTTATTGAGCCTAATCAATAAAGAGAAAAAGGATTAGAAGAAACTGAATAGAATCTAAGACGCATGTGAACCACCATCAAACAGGTCAATATATGCATTTTGGGAGTACAAGAAGAGGAAGAGAGAGAAGGGTGACAAAGAAAATATTTGAAGACATAATGCACGAAGACTTCCCAAATTTGATGAAAAACATGAGTATAATCATTCAAGAAGTTCAACAAATTCCAAATAAGATGAACTAAAAGAGACCCATATTAGAACATATTATAGTGAAACTTTTGAAAGACAAAGGGAGAATTTTAAAAACAGCAAAAGTGACTGAACACATATGTGTTCAGTATATATATATTTAATCCTAAATAAGAGTGGATTTTTCCCCAGAAACTTTGGAGACCAGAGGGCAGTGGCTGATATATTAAAATTACTAAAAGAAATAAAAACCCTGTCAACCAAGAATCCTATGTATCCCAAAACTGACCTTCAAAAGTCATGGAGAAATTAAGATGCTCTCAGATAGATGAAAGTTAAGGGACTTAATTTACTACCAGACTTGAAGTTGAAGATATGCTCACAGGGAGTCTTGAAGGATAAAATAAAATGATAATAGTAACCTAAAGCCATATGAAGAAATAAATATATGGATGGGCAATTATAAAAACTATTATTATTATTACATTTTGTAACTGCACTTTTTGGTTTCTGCATAATTTAATAAATAAATTCTTTTTAAAAAAATATTTTTTAGTTGTCAATGGACCTTTATTTATTTTTTTTATTCATTGATATGCAGTGCTGAGAATCAAACCCAGTGCCTCACACATGCTAGGCAAGTGCTCTATCACTGAGCCACCACCCCAGCCCCAATAAATAAATTCTTTAAAAACAATTATCAGGGGATAAAGGTGTAGCTCAGAGGTAAAGTGATTACCCAGCAAGTTGAAGCCCTGAGTTTGATCACCAGGATTGCAAAAAAGTGTGTGTTTGTGTGTGTGTGTGTGTGTCTAAAAGCTAATATTTCTATAAATTTAGTTTGTAAATTTACATTTTGGCTTCTATATCATTTAAGACACTAATGCATATGATAGAAATATAACAAAATTATAAATTTATTTTGCAGGGTTATGAAATGTCTGAAGACATAATTTTGTGACATCAACAACCAAAAGGGAGTAGAGAAGGAAATGAAAAGGAGCAGAGATTTGGGCGGGGGCTGTAGCCCAGTGGTACAGCACTTGCCTAGCATGTGAGAGGCACTGGGTTCAATCCTCAGCACCACATAAAAATAAATAAAATAAAGGTATCATGTCCATATTTGATAAAAAAAATATTTTAAAAAAAAGGAGCAGAGATTTTGTATATTATTAAAGTTAAGCTGGTAACAGTCCAAATTAGAGTATTACAGCTGTTGGATGTTAAATGTAATCCCCATGGTAACCACAAAGAAAACACAACATAATATATACAAAAAAAAAAATGAGTGGGCTGAGGTTGTGGCTCAGTGGTAGAGCAATTGCTTCTCATGTGTGGGGCACTGAGTTTGATCCTCAGCACCACATAAATAAATAAAGTAAAGGTATTGTGTCCATCTACAACTGAAAATTAAAAAAGAAAAGAAAAAAAAGAAAATGAGGGCTGGGGCTGTAGCTCAGTGGTAGAGCATCTGCATAGCATGTGTGAGGCACTGTTTTCAATCCTCACCACCACATAAAAATAAATACAAAAGGTATTGTGTCTGTAACAATAAAAATAAAATAAAGGCATTGTGTCCATCTGCAACTAAAAAAATTTTTAAAATAAAAGAAAGAAAAGACTACCTATTTTTCAATGATTTGTCTAAAAAAAGAAAATGAAAATTAATTAAACATGCACATAAAAAATAAATATAAAATTAATGTGGGAAATGAAGGACAAATATCCATAGGCATATATAAATCACAGAGCAGAATAAAAGAAGTAAATAAGTCTTTATCAAAAATCATTTTAGGGGCTGGGGTTGTGGCTCAGTGGTAGAGCGCTTGCCTTGCATGCATGAGGCACTGGTTTCGATCCTCAGCACCACATACGAAATACATAAATAAATAAAATAAAGGTTTAAAAAATCACTTTAAATATAAACAGATTAAAATCTCCAATTAAAAGACAAATGTTAGCAGAAAGGATAAAAGCACATAACACAAATATATGTTGTCTATAAGAGACTCATTTTAGATCCAAAGATATAAATTGATTGAAGTGAAAGGATGGTAAAAGATGTGCCATGTGAGTAGTAACCAAAAGAGAAGAGGTCTGGCTATATTAACATCAGACAAAATAGATTCTGAATTTTAAAAAATGATTACAAGATTCTAAGAAATACATTATAAATAGAAGATGCATGCAGCAACATGATTTGACAGTTATAAAGTTATGTACCTAATGATAGATCTTAGAAATATATCAATCAAAACTTGACAGAATTTAAGAAAAAATAACAGTTCTACAATAGTAGTGGAAGAATTTAATTTCTCAATTTGAACAATGGATAGAACAATCAAGTAGAAAATTAGGATATAAAAGACTTAACATAATAAACAAACCTGATCTAACAGACATATACAGAACACTCTAGCCAACAACAGTATAAACATTCTTCTCAGTTGCACATGGGACATTTTTCAGGTTATGCCATATATTGGGTCATAAACTAAGCCCTAATAGACTTAGAAAGATAATGACCTAACAAAGTATTTTCTCTGAACCCAATGGGATAAAGTTAGAATTCAATAACAGAAATAAAACTGGAAAAACAATTTTAAATTGTGAAAACTAAACAACTCTTGTTAATTGCAGGGATGGAACCCAGAGTCTAACAAATGATAGGCAAACACTTTACCACTGAGCTACATCCCCAGCACCACAATGTGCTTTTTTTAAATTTTTTATTAGTTCATTATAGATGTACATAATATTGGCATTCATTTTTATATAATTATGCAAGTATGGAATATAATTGGCTCCAATTCAGTTCCTAGTAATTATTTTCCCTCCTCTGGTTCCTTTTTTTCTACTCTACTTGTCTTCTATTTATTTATTTTTATTTTTTTTAATATTTTTTAGTTTTAGATGGACACAATATCTTTATTTTATTTTTATTTTTATGTGGTGCTGAGGATCGAACCCAGTGCCTCACGCATGCAAGGCAAGCACTCTACCACTGAGCCACAATCCCAGCCCTCTTCTATTTATTTATAGTTTTTATATTAGGGTATTATGAATATACATAAAGGTGAAATTCACTGTGGCATATTCATATATGTACATCAGAAAGTTTAATCATATTCATTCCACCATTCTTCTTTTTATCACCCACCCACCCCTGTCACTTGCTGCCTCCTCCACTGATCTCTCTTCTATTTTCATGGGACCCTTCCCCTTTTTATCTTCTTTATTCATCTTATTTGCTCTAGCTTCTGCATATGAGAAAACACATTTGGCCTTTGACTTCTGGGTCTGGCTTGTTTCACTCAGCATTATGTTTTCCAGTTCCATTCATTTACCAGCAAATGCCATAATTTCATCCTTTATGGTAGAGTAAAACTCCATTGTGTGTGTGTGTGTGTGTGTGTGTGTGTATGTGTGTGTGTATCACATTTCCTTTCTCCAATCATCTGTTGACAGGCACCTAGGCTGGTTCCAAAGCTTGACTATTGTGAATTGCACTGCCATAAATGCTGATGTGGTTGCATCACATGCATGCTGATTTTAGATCTTTTGAATATATACCAAGGAGTATGATACCTGGGTAATATAGTGTTTCCATTTCTAGTTTTTTTGAGGAATCTCCATGGTGCTTTCCAGAGTGGTTGCACTACTGTGCAGTCTCACCAACAGTATATGAGTGTACCTTATCTCCCACTTCTTTGCCAACATTTATTATCATTTTTATTCTTTTTTAAATTGTAGACGGACACAATACCTTTATTTTATTTATTTATTTATATATTTTAAAATATTTTTTAGTTGTAGATAGACACAATATCTTTATTTTTATGTGGTGTTGAGGATCAAACCCAGTGCTTCACACATGCAACGCGAACGCCCTACCACTGAGCCACAACCCCAACACTTATCTATTTATTTATTTATGTATTAATTTATTTTATTTTATTTTTTGGTACTGAAGGTTGAACTCAGGAGGACTCGAACACTGAGCCACATCCCCAGCCATATTTTGTGTTTTATGTAGAGACAGGGTCTCATTGAGTTGCTTAGCACCTTGCCATTGCTGAGGCTGGCTTTGAACTCGCTATTCTCCTGTCTCAGCCTCCCTAAGTGCTAGGATTACAGGCTTGCCCCACGGCGCCCGGCTGCTATTTATTTATTTTTATCTGGTGCTGAGGATAAAACCCAGTGCCCCACTCTTGCTAGGCAAGTGCTCTACCACTGAGCCACAAACCCAGACCATTTTTATTCTTTTTTTTATAATTTATTTATTTGCATTTCAAGTCATAGTACATATATAGAGCTCAATTTTTCCATTTCTCTGGTTGCAAACCAGATAGATTCACACCATTTGTGTCTTCATACATGCACCAAGGATGGTAATGACGATCTCAATCAACCATCTTTACTATACCCATTACCCTTACCATCCCCCCACCTCCCCTCTGCTGCATCCAGAGTTGCTCCATTTCTCCTATGTTCCTCATTCCCACCCCCCTTATGTATCATCATCCACTAATCAGAGAGAACATTCAGCATTTGGTTTTTTGGGATTGGCTTACTTCACTTAGCATAAAGTTCTCCAATTCCATCCATTTGCCTGCAAGTGCCATAATTTTATTCTCTTTTATTGCTGAATAATATTCCATTGTGTATATGTACCACAGTTTCTTTATCCATTAATCTATTGAAGGGCATCTGTGTTGCTTCCACAGTTTTGCAATTGTGAATTGGGCTGCTATAAACATTGAAGTGGCTGCTTTACTTTAGTGTGCTGTTTTTAAGTCTTTAGGGTATAGGCCAAGGAGTGGGATAGCTGGGTCAAATGGTGGTTCCATTCCAAGTTTTTTAAGAAAACTCCATACTGCTTTCCAGATTGGTTGCACCAATTTGCAGTCCCACCAGCAATGTTTGAGTGTACCTTTTTCTCCACATCCTCACCAGCACCTATTGTTGCTGGTATTTTGGATAGCTGCCATTCTGACTGGGGTGAGATGAAATCTGAGAGTTGTTTTGATTTGCATTTCTCTAATGTCTAGAGATGATGAACATTTCTTCATATATATGTTTATTGATTGTATATCTCATCTGAGAGGTTTCTATTCAGCTCCTTAGCCCGTTTATTGATTGGGTTGTTTGTTTTTTTGGTGTTAAGTTTTTTGAGTTCTTTATATATCCTGGAGATCAGTGCTCTATCTGATGTGCGTGTGGCAAAAATTTGCTCCCAGAATGTAGGCTCTCTGTTCACCACATTGATAGTTTCTTTTGTGGAGAAGAAGCTTTTTAGTTTAAGTCCATCCCATTTATTGATTCTTGCTGTTATTTCTTGTGCTATAGGAGTCTTGTTAAGGAATTCGGGGCCTAATCCAACATGATGAAGATTTGGACCAACTTTCTCCTCAATTAGACGCAGGGTCTCTGGTCTAATTCCTAGGTATTTGATCCACTTTGACTTGAGTTTTGTGCATGGTGAGAGAAAGGGGATTAGTTTCATTTTACTACAAATGGATTTCCAGTTTTCCCAGCACCATTTGTTAAAAAGACTATCTATTCTCTAATGAATGTTTTTGGCACCTTTGTCTAGTATGAGATAGCTGTATTTATGTACATTATTCTCTGTGTCTTCTATTCTGTACTGTTGGTCTACATGTCTGTTTTGGTGCCAGTACCATGCTGTTTTTGTTACTATTGCTTTGTAGTAAAGTTTAAGGTCTGATATTGTGATGCCTCCTGCTTCACTCTTCTTGCTCAGGATAGCTTTGGCTATTCTGGGTCTCTTATGTTTCCAAATGAATTTCATGATTGCCTTTTCTATTTCTGTAAGAAAGGACTTTGGGATTTTAATTGGGATTGCATTGAATCTGTATAGCGCTTTGGGTAGTATGGCCATTTTAATAATATTTATTCTGCCTATCCAGGAACATGGTAGGTCTTTCCATCTTCTAAGATCTTCTTCAATTTCTTTCTTTAGTGTCTTGTAATTTTCACTGTAGAGGTCTTTCACCACTCTTGTTAGATTGATTCCCAAGTATTTTATTTTTTTGGAGGCTATTGTGAATGGAGTAGTTTTTCTAATTTCTCTTTCAGAGGACTCATTGCTGATGTATAGAAATACATTTGATTTATGGATATTGGTTTTATATCCTGAAACTTTACTAAATTCATTTATCAGTTCTAGAAGTTTTCTGGTGGAACTTTTTGGATCCTCTAAGTATAGAATCATGTTGTCTGCAAATAATGATAGAGTTCTTCTTTTCCTATTTGTATCCCTTTAATTTCCTTCGTCTGTCTGATTGCTCTGGCTAGAGTTTCAAGGACTATATTGAATAAGAGTGGTGAGAGAGGGCATCCCTGTCTTGTTCCAGTTTTTAGAGGGAATGCTTCCAATTTTTCTCCATTTAGGATGATGTTTGCCTTAGGCTTAGCATATATTGCTTTAAACATGTTGAGGTATGTTCCTGCTATCCCTAGTTTCTCTAGTGTTTTGAACATGAAAGGATGCTGTATTTTGTAAAATGCTTTCTCTGTATCAATTGATAGAATCATGTGATTCTTATCTTTACGTCTATTGATGTGATGGATTATGTGTATTGATTTCCATATGTTGAACCATGGAATGAACTCCACTTGATCATGGTGCACTATTTTTTTAATATGCTTTTGTATGCGATTTGCCAAAATTTTATTGAGAATTTTTGCATCTATGTTCATCAGGGATATTGGTCTGAAATTTTCCTTTTTTGATGTGTCTCTGTCTGTTTTTGGAATCAGGGTGATACTTGCCTCATAGAATGAGTTTGGAAGGGTTCCTTCCTTTTCTATTTCATGGAATAATTTGAGTAGTATTGGGGTTAGTTCTTCTTTGTAAGTCTTGTAGAACTCGGCTGAGAATCCATCTGGTCCAGGGATTTTCTTGGATGGAAGGCTCTTGATGGCCTCTTCTATTTCCTTGCATGTAATTGATCTGTTTAAGTCATGAATGTCCTCCTGGTTCAGTTTGGGTAGGTCATATGTCTCTAGGAATTTGTCGGTGTCCTCAGGGTTTTCTATTTTACTGGAATATAAGTTTTCAAAATAGTTTCTGATTATCCTCTGTATTTCAGCAGAGTCTGTCATGATATTTCCTTTTTCATCATGAATTTTGGTAATTTGAATTTTCTCTCTCCTTCTTTTTGTTAGAGTGGCTAAGTGTTTGTCAATTTTGTTTATTTTTTCAAAGAACCAGATTTTTGTTTTATCTATTGAATTGTTTCCCTTGTTTCAATTTCATTGATTTCAGCTCTGATTCTAATTATTTCCTGTATTCTACTTCTTTTAGTGTTACTTTGTTCTTCTTTTTCTAGGGCTTTGAGTTGTAGTGTCAAATCATTGATTTGTTGACTTTTACATCTTTGAATATGTGAGCTTAATGCAATGAACTTTCCTCTTAGCACTGCCTTCATAGTGTCCCAGAGATTTTGGTATGTTGTATCAGAGTTCTCATTTACCTCCAAGAATTTTTTTATCT
>PVHX01034284.1:0-12421 GCA_004024805.1 Geosciurus inauris | reverse complement strand
AAGATTAAACATAATTAATGACGAGAATGAAATTATCATCTCAGTAGATTCAGAAAAGGCCTTTGATAAAATCCAGCTCCCATTCATGTTAAAAACACTGGAGATCCCAGCACTTTGGGAGGCTGAGACAGGAGAATCGCAAGTTCAAAGCCAGCCTCAGCAACGGTGAGGTGCTAAGCAACTCAGTGAGACCCTGTCTCTACATAAAACACAAAATAGGGTTGAGGATGTGGCTCAGTGGTCAAATGACCCTGAGTTCAATCTCCAGTACCAAAAAAGAAACAAAAGAAACACTGGAAAACCTAGGGATCAAGGGAACTTACTTCAACATCAAAAACGACATTTATGACAAACCCAAACCCAACATTATACTAGGTGGAGAAAAACTAAAAGCATTTCTGCTAAAATCAAGAATAAGACAACTGCCAACTCTTATTCAATATAGTCCTTGAAACATTAGCCAACGTGATCAGGCAAGGAAAGGAAATGAAATGGCTACAAATAGGAAATGAGGTCAAAATATCTGTTTGCCAATGATATGATCTTATATCTAGTAGACCCAAAAGTCTCCAACAGGAGACATCTAGAGCTTATAAATGAGTTCAGCAAAGGAGCGGAACATAAGATCATCACCCATAAATCAATAGCTTTCCTGTACTCCAACAGTGATTCAGCCAAGGAAGAAATCAGAAAAACTATCTTGTTCACAATAACATAAAAAAAAAACAACAACCTTGAGAATTAATCTACTCAAGTAGCTAAAAGTGCACCACTATGAAAATTATAGAACATTGAAGAAAGAAATGGAAGAAGACCTTAGAAGATGGAAGAAGACAACCCATGTTCTTGAATAGATAGCATCAGTTTTTGTCAAAATGTCTATACTACCCAGAGCAATATACATTTTCAATGTAATTAGAATAAAAAATCTTACATTCGTTTGGAATAATAGGAGTTCCATAATAGCCAAAGCAGTATGAAGCAAGAAAACTGAAGCATGAAGCATCAAAATACCTGATCTGAAATATTACAGATCTGTTGTAACAGAAGCCTCATGTTGTTGATATCAGAAGGACCAATGGAACAGAATAGAAGATGGAGAGACAAATCCACATACATATATGCATTTGATATTTGATATTTGACAAAGGAGCAAAATATATTTTGGAGAAAATTCAGCCTTTTAAAAATGGTGCTGGAAAAACTAGATTGTTATTTATGTAGAAAAAAGAAGTGAGACCCCTACATCTCACTCTACACAAAAGTCCAATTGAAATGGATCAAAGACTTAGTAATTAGAACAGAAAATTTACAACTGCTAGAAGAAAACATAGGGACCACACTCTTTCATATAGTTGCTGGCAAAAATTTCCTTAAAAAGACCCCAAAATCACAAGAAATAAAACCAAGAATCAATAAGTAGGATACCATTAAACTAAAAAGCTCCTACACCACAAAGAAAATTACAAAGACCACAAAAATAGAGCCTAAAGAAAGGGACAAAATCTTGTCTAGCTACTTCTCTGATAGGGGATCAATATCCCTAATATAAACAGAACTCAAAAAAATATATTAGCACCAAAAAAGTAACCCAATCAATAAATGGGCAGAATGACTAAACAAAGTTCTCAAAATAAAATAAAATATGATCATCAAATATATGGGGGGAGAGGGAAAGCTCAACATCTCTAACAATCAGGGAAATGCAAATCAAAACTGCACTAAGGGCTGAGATGGTAGCTCAGTGGTAGAGCGCTTGCCTTGCATGAGTGAGGCACTGGGTTCAATCTTCAGCATCACATAAAAAATAAATTAAATAAAGATATTGTGTGCATCTACAATAAAAAAACTGCACTAAGATTTCATCTCACTCCAGTGAGAATAGTAATAATCAAGAGTACAAACACGGGGCTGGGATTATGGCGCAGTGGTAGTGTGCTCACCTAGCATGTGTGAGGCACTGGGTTCGATCCTCAGCACCACATAAAAATAAGATAAAGATATTGTGTCCAACTACAACTAAAAAATAAATATTTAAAAAAAGAGTACAAACACACACATGCATACACACACACACACACACACACACACACACACACACCCCTCACACACATACACAATAGAGATCTATTCAAACATAAAAAATGAAATTATGACATTTGGTGGTTAATGAATGGATGTGGAGAATACAATGCTAAGTGAAATAAGCCAAACCCAGAAACTAAAATGTTGAATGTTTTCTCTCATATGTAAAAAAAAAAATTACAAAAAAGAAATGGGAGGGAAGGATATGATATCTTAAAAATAAGGGGGAATTCAGTAATTTAAAAGGAGATAAGAGATGGAACGGGAGAACACCATGTAAGTGAAATAAGCCAAACTCAGAGAGTCAAGTTTCAAATGTTTCCTCATGTGGAATCTAGAGAGAAAAAAGGAATAAAAAAGAGACATCTCACAAAAATAGAAAGGAGGCCATTAGAGTATAGGAAGGGAATCATTATGGGGAGAAGAGAAGATTGTGGGAAATAAAATTGACCAAGTTATGCTATGTGCATATATAAATATCACAATGAATCCCAACTTTATGTATAATTATAAGCCACCAATAAATTTTTTTTTTAAAAATTGAAGGAAGACCCATAGAAAAGAACAAGGAAATCAGAGGAGTAAGGAAGGGAGGGAAAGGAGAAGTACTGGGGGATGAAATGGATCAAATTGCATTATGTACATGTATGAATATGTGACAATGAATCCACTATTATGTTTAGTTACAATACACCAATTGAATATTAAAAACTATATGAGATAATGTAGATGTTAATTAGCTAGATTTAATCTCTCCATAAAGTATATATTCTTCAACACCTTATGTTGTACATGATAAACATGCAATTTAATCTGTCATTTTAAAAATACATATACTTACGCTTTACATGCCTCTCTTTCACAGCCCTCAGAATTTTGAGGTGGAAGGAGAGGTTCACATTTAAGCGTTATCCTCAAATTTCACCAAGTATACTCAGAATGAGATTGCATTTAAAGTCTGCTCATGTGTGATTTCTCTGAGCCAGTTTTTTTTTTTTTTTTCTGGAAGTGACTTAGACAACTGAAAATGTTTTCTTTCTTTCTTTCTTTTTTTTTTCTCCAGAGCTGGCGATAGAGAGCAGGCCTCACACATGCCAGGCAAGCACTCTACCACTGAGTCACTTCCCTAGCCCAACAAATGAAAACTTTCTCAATAATGTAGAATAAAATTTATTGCCAAAGCTTCATAAAGTTTTTAAACAATATCACATTTGTGGTAGTCATAATACTTTTACATTGTATGAATTAAAACAAAAAATTCAGTGTTGGCTCATGCATGTAATTCCAGTGATGCAGGAGTATGAGGCAGGAGAATCACAAGTTCAAAGCTAGTCTCAGCAACTTAGTTAGACCCTCAGCAAATTAGCTAGACTCTGTCTCAAAATATAAAAGCAGCCTGGTGATGTAGCTCAGTGGTAAAGTACCTCTGGGCTCAATCTCCAGTGCAAAAAATAAAAATCAAGAAAACAAACACAGAAACATTCAGACCTGAAACATTCAGACACCAAACATTCAGACCTTTTTTTCTATTATAAACAAAGTCCTAATACTTCCTTAGCAACCATCCCTTATAATGTGTCCATTCTTCATTTGCCATGCTGAAGATTACTTAGCAAATGCTGCCTGTAAGATATTTGGTCGACATAGACTACTCATGGTATTGCACAGTACCTACTTTCTTCATTCAATTTCTAATTGACAAAGTGAATTTGGTTGTTTGAGATCAATATCTGATATACCTAGGGAAATTTTGGGTTCTGTGTCTGCCTAATTCTACTCTACAAGGGTTCTCGCTTCACATACTAATCTCTTCTGTTCTTTCCTCTCTTGAAGAGAGTCAGAGACAAAAGAAAACAGAGACAGGTGGTCAGAGAGAGGCAGACTAGCTTCCTCTGTCTCTGTCTTGGCTTCTATGTTTTTTCTGGCTATCTCTGTCTCTGTGCGATTCTGCTTTACAGTTTGTTGCTGTCTCTGTCTCTGTCTGAAAATTTACCTCTCTCTGTCTCTTTGTATTTCTATCTTTGTCTTCTCTGTCTCTGTTTCTGTGTTTTGCAGGCTGCACTCCTCTGTGTGTGTGGGGGGGGGGCGAGGGAGGGCTATCTTTCCGACTATGTCTCCTTCATTCTGTTTATCTACTTATGATTCTTTCTTTCTGTAGGTCTGTCTCACTCGATGTCTAGCTGTCCTGTCTCTGACTGTTTCTTTCTCCATCTCTGTCTTATCCATCACTTTGCCCCCAGCATCTGACCTCTGCCACCTACTCTGTCTCTATCAATCCCTCTCTCTATTGCATTCTTTGTTCATCTGCTTAAACCCTCATCTTCAGTCAGTTTTGCTGGTATTTGTACCCACAACAACCATCTAAATGTGAGGGTACTCCATGAAGCTATTTGTAGCCCTGTTCTCTACCTACATTCATCCTAGTTGATACCATTCTGTCTCCTGGTATAAATACCCTCACTATGCTCATGACTACCAGGCCATCACCTCCTCCTCCTCTACCTCTTCCCTGGTGTATATCTAAGTGCCACCTCGTCATCTCCACCTGTATTTCTACTAAGCCTCACATAACTGTAAAGTCCAAACCATAAGTCTCTATTTTCTTCAAAATGTTCTCTTCTCTAAATTGTCCTTTTCTCATTGAGGGTTACTAACAGTCACCTCACTTCAAATCTCTGACATTATCATTGGCTTTACCTTCAGAATATATTTGGCATCCCATCGCTCTGCCTCAACTTAAAGGTTATCACCTGTGTCCAAAGCCTCCCTTCTCTCTAGCCTGGATTACTCTAATACCTTCCTAGACTGGATCTCTTGCTTCTACTCTAGCTCTCCTATACCTACCTATTCTGTCTAGCCTTGGTTGCACATGATAATGGATAAGCAACCTAATATAATGTGATTTTCTTCCTCACATCAGAGAAACATGGAAGTCACCAGTCCAAGGTGGGTATGAAGCCTCCATATTCTCTTGAGATACCAAGGCACCAATCTTTCTCCCCTACCACCATTCACTGTGGCTTCTAGAACATCAGTCATTGTGCCTTTTTGGTGTGAATGAAGACAATTGCAAAACAGAAGGGAAGATAGGGATCCTTCTCAGTTGAGGATATTCCATTTAAGCTACATTCCCAGGATCACTACAATCACTCTTGGATGTAATACTTTTTCCAACCAACCAACAAATTAACTGACAAAAATTTCGGGATATAATCACAAGTAGGTAGTGCATAATGGAGGTCGACTTGAAAAAGTTGTCATTGTGTGCTCTACTCAGCATTAGTCTGCTCTCCACATAGCAGACAGCCTAAATGGGTTCTGATCACTTGCTGGCGTAGAATCACATTATGGATTCTCTTTAAACTAAGAATAAAATTAAGTCAATCTACTTTGGCCTACAAAGCATTAATCCATTAGTTCCCTATCTACCTCCACTCTTCCCTTTTCACTATGCCACCACCACACAGAACTTGTGTTCTCTTCATTGAATATATCCCATTACTTAAGTCTGACATAACTGACTACTGGCTCTTACCCCAGGTTTTCATATGACTGAATTGTTCTTTTTATTTAGGACTGAGCTCAAATGCCTCATGTCCCTGGACATTCTAAATATACTACAGTGATTAGCCACTTTCTATCCCATTGCCCATTAGTCTGAAAGTGCCTCTTGCATTTACATTTTAATGTCTACCTCCTAACAGTATGCAAATTTATGAGAGCAGTCATTTGGTATCTCTTGCTCACCACTTTTTATCTCCGCTTTGCAACACAGGACCAGATGCACACATTGGGTGCTCAGAAATTATTTGTTGAGTATATGACTGAAATGCGATAAAATACACATGGCATGGTTCTCTCTCAAAACAGGGAAGCCATCAAACACAGAATTTCTTATATCCTCTTAAATCCTTAATTTTATATCTTTCACAGAGACCTAGATTTGGAGAAGCAAGCAGGTCTTACAGGTACCGGGAACATCCCTCTGATAACCAAATGAAATCATTCCATCAGTGATATACAGTAATAATTTTGAAGTTGCTTTACTGATATGGGTCATAGCGTGCAAGTTTTCAGACATGAGTGGAAGCAGCCTCTTTAGTCCAGTGTCCAGGCAAAATGTTTCCTTTTGCTTCATACATTTCTTCCAGCTAATCGCATCCAATTTGTGGAAGGGAGTAGGAAAGAAGCAAGGCATCCATAGCATTCTCAAATTATTAAACACACCAAAGGTTTGTCTGCTGCTGCTGAGTATATTAGCCCTTTTATCCCTTGGTGGGAGATAGGCTCAAGTCAAGGCTCTAAGTTTGACTAGTTGTGCTGACTTGACTTTAGAAAGGTGATTGGATTCTATAAGCTCTTGGTAAATGGTGACTGCATAACCAGCTTGGAAATACCCTTTTTCTGTCGTAAGATGAGGCCTGCCTACTTCAGTGACTACTATGTTGGAGACAGGGGAAGTTCTTAAGTTAAACACTCATGAGTTTCTCTCTCATCCTCATCTAAAATAAAGTATGAGGTAGCCAGAATATGATGCCTGTGGGCCCTGATGTACACTGGAAAGAGTTTTTGTTTTAGTTTTTGTTTATTTGTTTGTTTGTTTTCAGTGCTGGGAATGGAATCCAGGGCCTCACATGTGCCAAGCTACTGATATGCCACTGATCTAATATGCCCAGCACCCTTGATGTGTACTAAATAGAAGCTACAATTCGTAGATGGTGTAGAAAAGCAAAAATGTTTGGTGCTTTGGGTGGCGCATGAGGTACACTTAGCTGCAGAGGCAAACTGAGTTTAAATCAGAAGTGTCTTCTAATAATTTTGCAGTTCCTTCCTTTGCCCTTAGGCAAGAGGGATGCGGGATCAAGAGACACTGATCAAGAGACAATGGTTCAGACTCACAGCAGTCTCACAGCCATTTATCCCTCACATCAGTGCTCTTGGACCGCATTATTTGTCCATTTTTGTGATGGGTGAGCTCAAAGGGGCTGAAGATTTGTCCAAAGTCACATACTCGTGATCAGGCGGTCTTCTGCACTGTGAACCCAATCTGACTGGCTCTTAAGTGTTCCCTGTGTTACCACTTGCTGTTCAGTGTCCCTAATTCACAACTAGTTTATGTGGTGCTTCCATCTGAATTCTGTCATTAGCCTACAAGAGGGTAATAATGTCAAGTATAATATCTTAAGAGCACGCTTAAACATGTTTAGTAATTAAATGAAATTTAAATATAATTTAATTTAAAGATGAAATTATATTTCAATAAATATTTCAATAACATTTATAAAGGCTTCACATATTTCTGGTGTGGAGAATAGATGGCATAGATGCAGTTTTCCATATTCCTCCCACAAAGTACAGTTAAAACCCCCAAATATGAATACACACTTATATAAACACACACATATAATCACACATATACAGATATTCACATATAAATTTGTATATATGTGATGTATACACAAAATAAACAAAAAGAGTCTGAAAGGTGTTGAGAAGAAGGGAAACCAGCTGGAGACCTTGGAGTCGGTGAAAACAAGGTGATCGTTTCTCTTGAGTATTTTTGTTTATTTGTTTCTATCATATCCCACAGATTGGAGTGCAATCTTGGGAAGGCAGCATCCTTGAAATGACAACAGACACGGAGAAGAAAAGATCCTCCAAAATCTTTATATCTTTCACCAAGAGATCATGAAAGGGGCAGCCTAGCAGTAGAGAAAACTTTTAGATAACAGCTGTGAAACACAACAGGAAAATAATGGTCTTATCCCCACGCCTTGCAAATAATACAGGATGAGAAACCTAAACTTCTACCCTCACATGGCTAAAATCATATGCCCTAACCTCTTCCTCCCCACTAGAGTGGTATCATCAAAAGTTGGGTGGGAAGCCAGGCCATTCATGCACATGGATCAAAAATTAGGTAACCTTCACCCTCATCATGGGAATGATGTCAAAAGAGGTCTACAGGAGTCATGACTTTTACCAGTGCTGTGATAGGCAAAATGATAGTTCCCTGATACGTCTATGTCCTAATCCCCAGAATCTGTGAATATGCTACCTTACATGGAAAAATATTAGTAAGTTTGCAGATGGAGTTTAAGCTGCTTATCCCCTGAATTTAAGGCATGATGATTTTCCTGGATTATGTAGGTAGGACTCCTAGTCACATGAGCTCTCAAAAGTATAAGAGGGAGACAAAGGAATGGGTTAGAGTGATGTGATATGAGAGCACCCTGGTCCATCATTGCTGGCTCTGACATTGGAGAAAGGTGGCCACGGAAACATACAGGCTGCAAATGGCAGCATATAGAAACAGAATGGATCTTAACTTTCAGGCAGCAGGAAAAGTAGGGACCTCAGTTCCACTACCACACGGAATTTGAATTCACAAACAACCAATATAAACAGAAAATAGATCCTCCCAGAGCTTCTGGAAAAGAACACAACCTGATAATACCTGGAATTATGGTGGGTGAGACACATAATAGACTCCTGACCTGAAAAACTGTAGGATGATGTGTTATTTTAAATGATAATAAGTTTGAGGCCATTTGTTGAAGCAGCGAGGAGAAATAATTACAACTTCCCAGGAGTGGCGAGCCTTCCACTATCATGCACTTTCAATGGGGGCCATGTGGGGGAACATTAATCAGGCACTTTTCTCCCTATCAACACCAACATGGGCCTAGAGGGGAAAAGGATTTCCACCTCCAACTGGCAGCAGTGAACTTCTTTCACTCTCGGACATAGTGTCAGAGGAGGTGTGCTGAGACAGAAGATTTAAGTAATACTCAGAGCCTTGTAACACCCCCAAATGTCCAAAATACAAGAGAAGTTCACTTGTCATGCCAAGAACCAGCAAAAACTCAAATGAGAAAAGACCATCAATGGATGCCAAAACTGAGATGATACAGATGTGTAGAACTGACTGACAAGGCTTTTGAAGCAGCCATCATTAAATCGCTTAAAGGGGAAATTATAAACACACTTGAAAAAAGTGAAACAATAGGAAGTTTCACCAAAGCTAGAGAAGATACAAAGAAAAAACAATGGATCTTTCATAAATTAAAAAATACAATCGAAAAAACAAAAATAGATTATTTCATTAAAAACTCATTGGATACATTGGATGGCAAATAGGAGAGGACAGAAGAAAGAATCAGCAAACTTGAGGACAGAACAATGAAAACTACACAGTATGAGAGAAAAAATAAATTGAAAACTATTTAACAGAGCCTGAGTGATTTGTTTTCCCTTACAAAAAAAGAAACAAACAAACAAACAAAAATCCATGCTGTTTGGCATCACAGTAGATTTCTCATCAGAAACTGTGGGGACCAGAGGGAAGTGATGCAGCATTTCTTAAGTTCCAAAAGGAACAACAACAACAACAACAACAAAAAAAAAAACTTCTCATCCTAGAACCCCATCAATGGTGGCAATATCTTTCAGGAAAGAAGTGGAAATAAACACATCTCAGGCAAAGTAAAGCAGCAAATTCATTGCCAGTAAATCTGCTTTAGAAATGCCTAAAGGAAGTTTCCAAAACTTTATGTAATTGAAAAAAGAAGGGATCTTGGCACATCAAGGATGGAAAAGGAACAAGAGAAAGAGTAAAGGTATATTATATGCAAAAAAAAAATTATTTCCCTTGAGTTCTCTAAGTTCTGTTTGATGGTTGAAGTCAAAACCATAGCATCATCTGTAGTTTTCAATGTAGAAAAGTTATTTGACAAAGCAATGTTTTAGTGAAACATTTTTAAATAAAGATTTGTAATCGATGCTCAATGTACTGAGTATTTACCACACGTTCAACGATATTTTCTATTATCCTTAATTCTATTAGCCTTTTCTGGTGGTAGAGTAGTGCTACTTTGCAGATGTAGAAGCTAAGGCTCTCAGGCCCCTCACATGAGTGAGCGACTGAGAGTGTGTGTGAGAGCTGGGCTTGTTAAGCAAGGAATTTGGTTAAACCACTGAATGTGAATTGTTTGGGGAAAACTGCATAGCATATATAGAGGAACATGGATTTCTGAGTATTCAAGAATTTTGTTACACTGTTCATATATTTACTATATCTGTGTATTTGGCAATCAGTGGAGACCATATCTCTTCTAAGAAATAAAGAGTTCACCAGTAGCCAATGAGGTAGAGCGAGTGGTGACACATAACCCATGGAAGGTATAAATCATAGTTTACCTTTTTTCTGAAACAAATCCATGAAGGACAGGTTCTCTGTCGGTGTATGGCAGTGGCAGTTTTTATGCAAAAGTAGTAAAAAGTGTGTTTTGAGACCTGAAATCTCACCTTCCTGTGACTGTGCTTCTTCAAGAAAATTACCACGGTCTCACATATTTAACTGTTTGACGTGAAAGGTCACATATGTTTATCATTTATATATCTACCTTTGAAGACAAGGTGCATTGGTGTAAGTTTGCTGAAATTCACTAAAAGGGACTTAGACTTATATTCTCAATGCAGAAATTACTAACTATGTCATATTGGAAAGGTACCTTAAGCACTCTGATTCTTATTTTTTCCCATTTTGAATGAGGATATAAGAATGGATACGTGGCATCATGTTTGTGATGATAAAATGGAGAAACTATGTATATAAAGCATTAAGAATATTTATACTATTCAATAAATTTTAGATCCCTGCTCTACCACAACCCTTCCATCTCCAAGGCAAATTAAGCAGTTTAATTTTTAATTGCAATGTCTGTTTCCTTACGTTGAGGTCTTAAATTGTGCCCAAATGGATACTGACTTGGGTTAGAGCATCCTTTGAACAAATATGTACTCATGACATCATACCTGACTTCCAAACCACTACGAGTAATAAGGCAGTAAAGAACATTCAGTCCATCCAATGGAAATCCAAACAACAATCCAGTAATACAAAAAAAAAAAAAAGGATAATGTAAGAGAAAAAAAAATCAGGTCATTAGGAAGTAGATGTAGGATGGCAGAAACAACTACAAATATATAAATTATTGGGACAAAATTCAGAATGGATCCATATGCTTGATCTTTGAAGGAGCAACATTTGAGTCATAAGCATGATGAAGGTTTAAAAGTAAATGATTATGTACATCTATTTAATGATTTGAAGTCTCTTTATTTTATTTATTCGTTATTTTAGTTATTCATGACAGCAGAATCCATTATGATATAAGTATACAAGCATGGAATAGATCTTCTTCTTCTTCTTCTTCTTTTTAAATATTTTTTTTAGTTGTAGATGGACACAATGTCTTTATTTTATCGCTTTGTATGTGGTGCTGAGGATCGAACCCAGGGCCTCACGCATGTGAGGCAAGCGCTCTACCGCTGAGCTACAATCCCAGCCCCCTTATTCTTCTTAGAATACCATCCGTATGGATGTACATGATGGTGGGATACACTGTGTTGTTTTCATATATGTACATGAGAAGATTATGTCAGATTCATTCAACTTTCTTTCCCTATCTCCCGTACCTTCCCTCCATACCCCATTGTCTAATCTACTGCACACTGGAATTCTTAAATGATCATGGGAGGTATTCAGGGTGCACAGACTGCATGTGTAAATATTGTATATACAAATCATGAAGGCTCAAAATATACACATTTCAAAAATTCACTGAGATTGCCAAATCCATGAAACTGGGAATGTTTCGCATATCTCTCAGTAACAGATTTCAAAACAACAATAACTCCTTGCAATAAAGATTTGAAGAACTTGATTGCACTATTATGTGAAATTTGAAAATGACAATTTGATGTAAAAACTTTCCCAAAATGACAACGGTAAATCAAGTAGAAATAGCCCGCTCATTTCATCACCTACTATTAATCATATTATGATGCTCTAAGGAACAGTAATATGGGCTCCCTTATCTACATCCTGTTATCTTTTATACCTTATATAGTGTTCGTCTGACACATAAGTTAAAAGAAATGCTGGATCTGACATTAAATATCTTACCCTTTTTATATAAGCATATTACAGAAACGCACATGTAGCATGTGACAAATCATCCTGTGTATTCAGAATATATGTTAAAGGCTTTCAGACATTTACAATTAAGCACTGCCATGGCCATGTCTCTAGTTTTCCTGGGGAGGAGGGAGTGTGGGAAGAAACATCCAGACACTTTAAAACTGATTCCTTTAGAAATTTGCAAGGAAAACTAACTGATTCACTCTTTACAAGTGATCTGCAATTGACACATTACAGTGATAACAAATGGCAAATAAAGTATAAATTTGTCTTTGATTATATCGAAAGTAACAGAGACAGACCATACAACGAGGTACCAGGGAAAGAAGCATCAAGAGAATGGACAGACTG
>PVHX01034282.1:0-12423 GCA_004024805.1 Geosciurus inauris | reverse complement strand
TTTGGTGCTGTGGATTGAACTCAGGGGCACTCGACCACTGAGCCACATCCCCAGCCCTATTTTGTGTTTTATGTAGAGACAGGGTCTCACTGAGTTGCTTAGCGCCTCGCCATTGCTGAGGCTGGCTTTGAACTCGCGATTCTCCTGTCTCAGCCTCCCTAAGTGCTGGGATTACAGGCTTGAGCCACCGCGCCCGGCTTCTGGCATATTTCTAAATGGTTCATTTTTCTCTCCTCCTGTCAGAAGCACAAGAGGATTTTTCTCCAACATTAACTTTGAAAACCCAGTCAAGCTTCTAGAGATAAAACTCACAAAAGTGTTCAGGGTCTCACTATTATTGGGTCTCCCTGGAGTTTTTAAATCTCTGACTTGTCCATGCTGAGCTTCAAACAACTCTCTATTTACTGTTTAGGTTCTCCTACTCTGGTATTAGCCCCTGTGCAGATGGGTTTCTACTTTTATTCTTTGTGATTCCACCTGTCTCTCCAAATTCAGGGGAAACCTCACTTCTCTAACAGATCTAAGAAGAGTTGCTCATTTTTCAGTTTGCTTTTTACTTATTAGGACACAGTGATGATTTCCATGCTCCTTAAACGCAAGACCAGAAACTGGAAGTCTTTTCTCAGTTTCAATGCTTATTTTGATTTGAATGCTTATTTTGATTTGGATTCCTGAAGATTACCCCTGTTGTCTGCATAGTTTAGTGCTGAGTCAATGACTTGGGCAGAGGTTGTGCTCAAATACCTCCAGACTGCACGTCTTCTATCCTGTTAGTGGATCTGTATGAGCAATGCACTATAAGGCCTGGCACATTTCAAATCTTACTTGGTTGATACTTTCCACTGGCCATCCACATATCCCTTGCACATGCAGGTAGTTTTTTAGTTTTTTTCCAGAGAGCTTTTCAAACTGTTTTCCAGAGAGTTTGTATCACACTGTTCTCATTAACTCTAGTGGTTACTATGTTTTAAAATTCTGAAAATTCAATAGGAGAAAGATAGTATCTTTGCATTAGTTATTTCTTGTTTAAAATTTTCTTAGGGGCTGGGGATATAGCTCAGTTGGTAGAGTGCTTGCCTTGCATGCACAAGGCCCTGGGTTCTAATCCCCAGCAACCCTCCACACACATACACAAAACCATTTTCATATAATTATATGCCATTTGTATTTATTTTTATACAATTTTCTTGGTCTTTTCCTCCATGTTTTTCTATGTAAATGTAAATTTTAGCTTTCATATTTAGGACAATGAACCATTATGAGTTAATGTTTGTATATTGTACAAGTGAAGGGGATACATTAAATTTTTTGGCATATGGATATCCAATTGTTTTAATATCACTTGTTGAAAAAATTATCCCTTCCATATTGAATTTCTTTTATATCTTTGTCAAAAATTTACCATATTTACATAGGTTTATATGTGGAGTTTCTATTGTATTGTAATGACACTGACCTCTGTGTCCTCCCTTTTATCAATACCACACCCTCTTGATTATTTTTTGCTTTATAGGAAATCTTAAAATCAGATACTATTCTTCCTTCCAACTTTAATCTTACTTTTCAAAATCTTTTCAGCTATCTTAGTTTCTTGCTTTTCCATATAAATTTTAATATCATCTTATCTATATTTACAAAAATTCCTGCTATTTTTATTGTAATTATGGAAGAATTTATATCATAGTAAGTTTTCTAATCCACACATAGTATATCTCTCCATGTATTCAGATTATCTCTGATTTCTTTCATCAAGAGTTTTATAGTTTACTGCATAAAAATTATGTATATCTTTTGGCAGATTTATACCTAAATATTTCCTTTGGGGACAGAGATCTATTCGAAATGGTATGTCTAAAAAATTTTTTTTCTAGCTTTGTATTGTTACTATGTAGAAATATAGTTAACTTTTGTGCATTGGCCTTCTATTTTGTGACCTTGCTAAGCTTAAACTCACCTATCAATTCTAGGAATTTTGTAGACTACTTGAAATTTTCTACAGGACAATCACATTGTCTTTAAATAGGGACCACTTTATTTCTTCCTAAGCTCTATGTATTTTGTTTCTTTAATACTAAATTTCTCACCTTATTGCCTTAGCTAAGACTTCTAGTATGATGTTGAATAAGAGTAGTTACAGTAGACATCCTTGTCTTGTCATTTGTCTTTGGGGAAAGCATGGTCTCTTACCATAAACATGATCTTAGTGGTAGAGTTTCTCTATAAGCCTTATCAGATTAAGAAAATTCCCTTTATAATGAACGTTAAATTCTGTCTAATTTTTTTTTTTTTGCATCAGTTGATAGGTACTGTGCACTTTTCATTTTTAGCCTGTTTATATGGTAAAATGTATTGACTGGTTTGAATATTGAACTAGCCTGACATTCTTAAGGGTAAAATCTTTTTTGTTCAAGATGTATTATACTTTTTTATGTATTGTTATATATTTTATTGAGGATTTTTTTGTCCACATGCACGAAAGCTATTAGTTTATAGTTTTTTTTTAAATATTTTTTTAGCTGTTGATGGATCTTTATTTTATTCATTTGTTATTTATATGTGGTGCTGAGGATCAAACTCAGTGCCTCATACATGCTAGGCAAGCACTCTACCACTAAGCTACAGCCCGAGCCCTATAGTTGTTTTTAATTTTTATATTTTTCCTATAATGTCTTTGCCCAGTTTTGGTACAGGGTAATGCTAGCCTCATAAAATTAGTTCAGAAGCATTCCCTATTCCTGTATTTTCTGGAGTATATTAAGTAGAACAGGTATTATTCCTTATTTAAATATTAGGTAGAATTCCACAGTAAAATCATCTGTACGTGGAGATTTCTTTTGGTGGGAAGTTAACAAAAAATTCGTTTTTTAAATAAGTAAAGATCTATTCAGGTTATCCATTCATCCTGACTTTGATGTCTTTAATTTTATGTACAACACTTTTGTAACACAGTTTTAGATCTTTTTTTTTTATTTAGGCTTACATGTTAACAGTGTAAATGATTCATCGTACATAGATAGAAGATAACATATCAATTCTCTAGTTGTAAGTTGTATAGAATCACAACATATATGCAGTCATACATAAAGTTAGGGCTATGATGTCCATCATATTCCACCACCCTTGCATAATTAAATCAGTCAACTTCTTCTCATGTTGTATCTTTATGTATGCTTAGAAAGTTCTTTTTGCTCCAATTTTAAATTTTAGTACTTTCTATGTCAAGAATGTATTTGCTTCTGGCTAATTTATATTTTTAGTTTTCATGCATAAAATCTTAATCTATCCAGAATTTAACTTAGTGAATAATATGATTAGAAGATATATATTTTAACATTAAAAATTAGTTTGTAAGAAAAAGATAAGGTGGCTTTGGAATCTACCAACTCTATAAACATAAATTTTGGTGGTTTTCCCCTCATATAAAAAAAGCTAAAATTCTACATATTTATGAATACATTATATTTTTTATAAATACAAAAACTACTTTTAAATATTATAGTATACATGGAGTACATAAACTGCTATACTCAAGGAAATATTAAAATGAGGAAATGATGAGCTGGAAAACACAGAATCAGAAAGTCTTCGGTGAACATTTATGCTTAAGCAAACAACTTAATTAAAATGTCAAAACTTCTGCAAACTGAAAAATAAGTATTTAATGATATGGGGAATATGAGAGTCAAAAAAAGAAGAATAAAACATTCTATAATGCTCTATCTTCCTCTCCCCCACCCAACTGAAAAATAACACATACCAAAAGGGATTACTGTTACAAGAAGGGGAAAAAAAAAAAAACATTTGAAAATGCGCATTGCATCTTCACAAACCCTAAATTCCTTCTGACTGGGCATCGACTCCATCAGTGTCCCTTTCTGATCAGGCCAGCTGTGAAAGATATACTGTCCTCCCTCCTGGGTTCATTTCTGTCTCTCCCAAAGTCACCCACTTTCAAAAAGATGATCTTGCCAGGCAAAGGACTTTTTCTGAAGGATAAATTAATCAGTTGGCTTTCCTCCAGAACTCCTCCTGTAACTCACTTTTGGAAATAAGTCAAGAAAATTCTGCTACATTGTCTTGTAAACCAGAGGAAAAGAGCTCAGGAGATTGAGAGTGGAGGAAGAGGGAGGACTAGCCAGTGTTTTCTTTTATCATTAGCTTTTCTTATTAATCAAAACATCACAAGTCACCTTCATAATATGGATGATTTCTACATCTTACAAAGGTGTCTTATACTGAGATTCTAAGAGAATAAAGGAAATAGAAAAACAGATGATTGTATTGGTTCTAATGTTCCAACTACTTTGGGAGGATATTATCAGGTCTAAATACATGTGTAATTGATCTTGTACAAAATCATGACCAGCCTAATCCTTCCATTACAAGCATGAGTAACTAATAGTAATCATAGATAGTTTACTAATGTCTTCCCACATGTCACTGGGAAATGATAACTGCAAGGACACTTCTTCTACCTACCCCTGTGCTGGGGCTTTCCAGACATGGCATAAGCTTTGGCTAGTAACGCGCTTGCCTCTGCAGTTTGGGGGCTGACTTCAGTGAATGAAGAAACAGAGATAGAATAGGCCTGGAAAAAAAGAAAATCATCACAAAGTAAGTACCCACATGACAGTGTTTCACGGTGGATTTTCTGGTAGCTTTGAAAGAATTGCTAGTTAATTGAGAGCGAAGGTATAGCTAATCATGAAGTTAGATGAAAGATGTCCCAGCTCTACCAGTTCTGCTATAGCTTTGAGTCTTCATCAAGTAATTTCACCTTCTATGCAGAAGAACATATGGTTCCTACTGATTAGGGCTTGGGAAAGATCAAATGAATTGGTGTATGCAAAACACTGGGCACAGTTCCCATCGCATGGTAAATTCTCCGTGTTAGGTAGTATTAACTTTACTAGGTTTCACAGCAAAAATAAAATTGTAACTTTAACCTCTTAAGAGTTCCAAATTGTTGGGCTGGGATTGTAGCTCAGTGGTAGAGTGCTTGCCTCACATGTGTGAGGCCCTGGGTTCGATCCTCAGCACCACATACAAAGAAATAAAATAAAGACATATGTCCATCTACAGCTAAAAAAAATATATAAAAAAAAAAGAGTTCCAAATTGTAAAGCTAATTATAAAGCATGGATCCTACAGCCACACTGCCTGAGTTCCCATCCTGGCTTAGACTCTTGTCTCAATAGAAATAGAAGACAGATCACTTAGCTTCTTCAAATGTAGAAGAGCTGATAGAAACGGAACTGTCACAACCAATTGTGGTAAAAACTAATGAGCTGATAGATGTACAGTGTTTAGAACACCACTTTGTATTTAGTATGAACTAAAGAAATATAAAATTTCATTATTTATTATTATTTTTTGTGCTAAAATGGAAGGAGCATAAGGAAGGAGAAAGAAGAGTAATAACATGTAGTCCGTACCAACCAGCAAGAAAAGAACACCTGTACTGAATATATCATGGGCCAAACTCTGTGAGGTGTTTGAAGGAGTTGAAGGGACCATCAGACAACACTTTAAAGCCAAGCACAGAGCAGAGCTGTTTTAAGTACAGTTTCCAGGGTCAAATTTTCTGAGTTCAAATCCCTACTTTGCCACCTGCTATACAACTGCAACCGAATTTGCTCTCTTTGTGCTTCACTTTTCTCATCCTTAACATATGATAAAAATAATAATGATACCTCCTTCATGGGGCTCTTGCATGGCTTAAATGAATTAAAACATACTCAAGTGCACATAGGAAAAGCACTCCAAGAGTTGTAACTCTTATTTTTTGGATTGTTGAGAAACACTGATATCTACTGTTTTATCCATTCTGATCTGATCATAGATTTAAGAAGTCTTGAACTCAAAACCCAGAGCAGCTTCCCCTAAGAGTGGATTCCCTCCCTTTAAAGAAGTATTCCCTAACATTTCTCCATTGTGGGATGTTGACTATCTTGGATTGTGAAATTAATGCACTGCCTTTTCTTTAGCTCTCTGTTTTCACATGTGCTGTAAGACTGCACTACAACTTTTCTACAATGCAGGAGATAGCCTTTTGTTCTGTTTGTGGCTGTAGGAGATACCAGAAGCCACAAGCTGGCAGTCTCATTTAGAAGAGAGAAAAGGTAAATTGAACTAGCAGTTTGAAGTACCCTAAACTGTTTCATATGATAGACTCAATATTCCTTCCTCTGTTTTGTTTTGTTTTGGTTTCCCCTGGGCATTTGTCAAATTAGTTACCTCCAAGTGAAACAACCTTTTATCAGTTTAATCTTAGACTTAGAAATACAACCTGTTAGTTCAGTTTAAAGGATAAATGACAGCATTATACCAGAATAATATGATTTTTCATTGAAAAGGCCTTTTGTGTTTGCTGAAGACAAGTTCAGTTGCCCCTATATTTTTTTCCTAGGAGTAGACTCACACTTGGCTTCCTCTTCCCAGCACCACAGAGATGAGAAAGAAGGCTTGGAAGGTGAGAACTGTCTCTCGATCTGGTTGCGCAGCTGATATACTCAATAATGTCAATGTTCTTTGCTCAGGTCAATGACAATGGGTGTTGTCTGGATCTGGCAGCAAGTCAGGGTTAACATGGAACCAATCCCACCCACTTGTTCTAAGAAGCCCACAAGAAGCCCACACTTCCCTGGCCCTTGGACCAAACAAGTCCAGGCAGACTGGGTCCCAGCCAACTCACCAACCTGCTTCAAGTACTGGATGGCCTGCTCATGGTTCCTCCTCAGCTGCTCAATCTGGGCGATTTCTTCATAGAGACTAATCAGATCTGCCGTGTCGTTACCCTCAGTAGCAATAACATCGCCAATTACCTTTTCAAAGTATGCCAGAGCTAGGTTCAACCTGTGGATGGCCAATGAGGCTCTAAAAGAAAAGGAATAAAAGTAGAAAGGCACTTTCTTTGCAGACACAAGGAATCAATCCTGAGAACTAATAAAGTTGACCTTTATAGGTCAATCATGAGGGTGGCTGGCTCAAAACACAGCCATAGTGTAAGTAAACTCCTAATATCCTGCATTTTACTTGCCAGATTCTACTGCCCGCATTCATTTAACCCATTGATATGTTGTGCCATCAACTAATTTTTATAAAAAATGGAAAAATGGCATCTAACAATTCACAAGATGGGATATATTTACTCCAGAACAGAGTCTCCAAAATCCAAATAAAAGTTTATCACCTCTAGTTCTCTCCCCTTCAGGTCAAAAAAAGTTTCTTCTTTGTTTAGAATTAGTTTTGTTTATTCTTCCTCAGTTAAAGATGAGAAAACATTGTAAATATCCCTTTAAGGAGGTGGCTAAATAAGTTATGATACATTATATACTAAAGTACTTTATGGAGTCATAGTTTATTTTTTGGACTAGCAATATGGAGAAATATTCAAAATGTGTGTAGTTGATAAAGCAAGATATAAAACTATACATCAAATACAATCCAGAGATAGATTAACAGACAGACAGACAGTCAAAATGTTCACAGTAGTTACGTCTGAGTAGAGGTATAACTGACTGTTATTTTCTTTTTCATACTCATTTGTATTTTCAAATCTTCTATAGCAAAGTTGGTGGTATAACTAATTTTTTAAAATGAGGATACAACAGGATTTCATCGAGGTTTATCTTTCTAGAAACGACAAGGCACAACAAGAAGAGCATGGGTAGTTCAGAACCGGTTCTGATGGCTAGGAGCTTTATCAAACTTCAGAAGTCTGTATTTTCTTCCAAATGAAGCATATAGTTAAGCACATCTAAATTACAAGGTTGTTGTGAAGATTAAATATTATATGTAAAATCACCTAAAATATAGCAGATACACCATCATTATTACTTTTCTCTCATCCCTTGCTGCATATTGAGTTGATATTTTTTAAAACTATTTTATATAAGGCATTCTAGCAATAGTTCTTCTGTGTTGTTTTTTTTTTTTCCCCAGCTGGAAGGTTTATCCTTCCCCTGAAGATTAGGATAAATAATCAAAAGTATATTGGCATATTATCCAATAATTCACTGTAAAAATAATTTTTTAATTGCTCACCACTATTTCCCTTGACCATAAAATCAGAATTATAGAAGGATAATGGTTTTTATCAAGGGATTTCAGGGTGGTATTAGCAAGTTGTCTGCCATGAACATACTGCTTCAGTTTCCTTACCCTTAAATGGAAAAAGGGACTTGTCCTCACTAGATATTTGATTAATATCAAACAACTAAGTGTGATACAAAAGGTGAGCTATGGATTCAGATACTTCAGTTACAAACACTGCTCTTATCTATTAGAGACAGAACTACTCTTTCTGTGAGTTAATCTTTCTGTTCCTTAATCATCTTATCTGGAAAATCAAAATAATAAAAATATCTACCTTCATAGGTGATGGTGAGAACTGAGTGAAATAAATTATAAAAGTACTCAGAACAGTGTCTAGTACATAGTTAGACTGTAAGCATTCTAATACATAGAATACTGCATGCACAAAATAGCTGCTCAATAAATACTATGGGCTGAATGAGTAAAATAAGTGCTAGAATTCATTCTGAAAAAGGAACAAGGCTTTCTTTCACATGAGGCAGAAAAACTTTAGTCACTGCCCCATGTGATAGCAGTAGACATTGACCATACTCTAATTTATGGACTTAAGTCAGTAGTTTGATTTAGCTTTGAACATTTTAATATCTTCCCACCATTTCCCATTTGACTTTTAGATCCACGGTTGTTTACAGGAGGCAGAGGTGATACATGAATTTCATCTACTTACCATTCAGTCCACTGGCCTACTGTGCCAAGTGCTTACAGTTTTGGAAACAGATTGCTTTCAAAGATGTGAAGATACTTGAAAAATCTAGGGCACAGTATAAACTTTTATTTTCTTTCTTTCTTTTTTTTCTTGATAATCTGATGGGCCTACTTTCATTTCTAAATATTCTGATTCTAAAAGGATTCCTATCTCAACTGCAAAACAGATAAGTCTTATTCTGGCTTGAACAAATTCCATTAACTTTGTTTCCATATGGAACAATACTTTCCTTAAAAATGTATGAGCTATGCATAGCTTTCAGGGCATCCAATTAATTCTTTTCATTAAGTGTTCCTTTCCTACTAAGATATTACAATGTCAAAAGTAGGAGGCAATTCAGGGAAAAACATAATTAACCCTAGAATAAGTGTGAGAGGCAGTATACAGAAGGATTAACCATCAAGGAGTTCATATTACAGATCCAGCACTTACGAGACAGGTCACCTAGACAATTCTTTAACCTCAGCCTCGGTCTCCATGCTGTCTCTCTAATGGGAGCATAACCATGCCAACTACATCAATGGTGGTTGCAACGATTAAGTGTGGTGGTGCATATTAAAGCTTGGAGCAGAATACACATTTGATAAATAGGAACCTCTTTTGTTATCATGAGTTTCTGTTTTGGGGGGTTATTTTACTCCAATATTTTTCTGCCCTTCAGTACAGCACAAATAATGTGCAACTCCAGGCCTCATTCATAAGTTTCAGCTTCTCTACACCCAGATCTTACCTGCCCAAAGCAATTGTTAGGTCTTTCTCCGAGACGTATAATCCAGATCCACAAACGCCTCTCTTAGTTAATCCTTTCAGTTCCTTCATGTGTCTGTCTGCCTTCTGCAGGTTAAAATAGGCCTCTCTGCCAGTGAAACAGTCAAGGCAAATGCAAGGCACACAAACTGCCACTACACAGGGACAGCAGTTGATAAGCAAACAAAAGGGCCCCTTGGGAAAATGAAGCAGTACTTGAAAATGGGTATGTAACAATATTCTCTTTCTCCATGTGTACACTGTGTCAAGAAGGGAGAATTCTCTGGAAAAAGATCGGGACCTTAGTTTCCTGTGGTGATTGCCTAAATTCAGGTCTGCAGTGGATGGTAAGGGCTTGCAGGTGTGAACTGAAACACTAAATTACACCAGATTTCCTTTAGAGGCATCTATTGCGTGACAATAGTTATTCATTTTTCCCAAGGTTGTTTCATAGGAATGGTAAGACAGGAACTAATTATGCTGAAAGGGACTTTCTGGGTCACTTGGAAAAAAAAAAAAAAGCAGGTTTTTGGCCAGAGACAAATAGCAGGGGGCAAAAAAATCCCCTTAATTTCCAAATACACTTATATTTCCCACATTTTCAGTAGCCCCCTGCTAAGAGCATAACAGAGGAAGGCCACATATCAGATTTCAACAAGTTGAGCAACAGAACCAAAAAAGTAGAAAATGGGATGTGTGGAAAGGATAGATAATGTTTATGATCATTCATGAATATGAAAGACGCTTAACATCTTTCTGGTGGAGACAGTAGCTATAAAAATCACTTGCTTCTTGGGGAGAGGTGCTGTTATAGTTTGGGTCTTCAGTGTCCCCCAAAGTCTGTATGCTAAGTGTTTGGTCCTTAGCATGGTGCCTCTAGGAGGTGATGGATGCTCTAAGAGGCAGGACCTAGTATGAGGTCACTGGAAGTACACGCTTTAAGAAGATGGTGGACTCCAGCCCCTTCCTCTTCTCTCTTTTGAGATTTTGCTCCTACCATGATGTGCTGTGTTGCCACAGGCCAAAAAACAAAGAAGTCAACAGACTGTGGACTGAAACCTCCAAAACCTTCAAAACCTCCAAAATAAATTTCTCTATAAGCTGATTATTTCAAGTATTTGCTGGAGTGACAGAAAGCTAACACAGGCACATACCATAGTCCCCCTCTGGGGATATGGAGAACCACCTTTTTTGTGTAGTTTGCTTGGCTTCCAGTTTCACAGGCAATGTTTTCAATAGCATTTCAAAAAATCTAAAATAATCAAGAATCCATTAAATCAGTAGGTTTGGGCTATACATTACAATCATGTGGGGGCCTTCTAAACATCTCAATGAATAGATACTCCTCAGAGTATCTATTACTAAATCAAAAACTCTGGGCTGGGATCCATAGAGCAGTAATTCTTAAAATTCTCCAGGGAATTACAATGTACACCTTAGTTTGCCAAACTGTGACTTAAATTACTGCCCATTCTCTCCATTCTTACACTGCCACCACCATCACTCACATCTGCATTGCTAATATTTATTTTCTTGTGTGCTCAATGAAGAGCACACCAAACATGGAAAACTTTTGACTGCTGAGTGATATGTCATTAGTGAGATGCTTCCCATGGTTCACCTCATGGCCTGTAAGACTAAACATGGGAGAAAAATGCCTACATTTCTAGATGAAGACAGGCACCTGTGGAGGGCCTGGATGCAGTTATAAAGGACTTGATTTCATCTCCCACTGTCCCATGATGACCCTCCTGGTAGGTATACCCTGTGGTCCTGATCACCAGACCCATCTGAAAATGAAAGGATATTGGTTCTGTAGGAGCCAGACCACTCCCAGAGTGTAGTAGAGCATGACCAGAGCTTCCAGGATTTCCTTTTTCTCCTTGTCTGAGGATGCATTCCCCTTCCAGGTCAACAATATGTTCTTGGCAGATTCAGCATGTTTCTTGGCCTGAGCTGGGAGGCCTGGAGAAGTTAGAGAGTGGGCAGGAAGAAAGATGTTAAAAAGGCATGTTCCAATCAAAGACATTCCTAGGAGAGGAGAAGGTGGGCAGTATAGCTGTCATATAGTCATTATTTCCTAAATATGGCTGTGAATCAGAATTATCTGGAATGCTGGGTAAAGAATATAGATTTCTGGGTTCCACCCAAGACTTACTGAGTTGGAATCTCTAGAAGAATGGGGTCCAGGAACTTCTAATTTAACCTCATAAGTGGTCCTTATGCAGCCCTCCTGGCATCAGTCTGTGGACTTGAGTTTGGAAATCACTAAGAGACAGAAGAACTCCCTTCCCAGTTCTGTTGCTAGTACCACGTGATCCTTTCCAACTACAAAGCTTCTCCCTCCTTCAAATGTCAAATGACAACAATAATTGAACAAGCTTCCCCTTACCAGACACATGGAGATAGCCAGGAATAAACTAGGTTATGCCATAGAGTGCTGTGCTTTGAGCTTTCTGGAAAAGGCATTCTGTAAATATAAGCCTTATGAATCCAGTTACTTCCATCTTTTAAATCCAAGATGAAGCTGGTGATACTAATTGGTCACATACACACACATATATACACACACACAAGGAATCCAGATTCTAAAGCAGTGAGGCCCTCACTACGAAGACAAAAGGAATATACCAAACCCCAGCTAGCTACCAAATCCCTAGTCTGTCTAGGTAGCGATTTCCCCTTGTTCTCTAACCAAAAGGCTGAGTGCTTCCTGGAGCTATCTGTCCAGTTAACAGAGGTAAACTTGGAAACACTCAACACATGTCCTCATCTTCTAACTTGTGTTTTTCCCTTTCCCTGATGGGAAGGGGGAAGCCCTGACAAAAAGATAAAGGCCAGGAGAGAACCATCCTGCCTTTTTTTTTTTTTTT
>PVHX01034281.1:0-12427 GCA_004024805.1 Geosciurus inauris | reverse complement strand
TTTGGTACCGGGGATTGAACTCAGAGGCACTCGACTCCTGAGCCACATCCCCAGCCCTATTTTGTGTTTTATGTAGAGACAAGGTCTCACTGAGTTGCTTAGTGCCTCGCCCTTGCTGAGGCTGGCTTTGAACTCGCGATTCTCCTGTCTCAGCCTCCCTAAGTGCTGGGATTACAAGCGTGAGCCACCGCGCCCGGCTGTACAGCCCCTTTTTATATTTTATTATGAGATAGGGTCTTCCCGAGTTACTCAGGAAGTTACTAAGTTACAGAGGCTGGCTTTAAACTTGTGATTCTCCTGTCTTAGCCTCCCAAGCCATGCAGGGCGTGCGCCACCGTGCCCAGCTATTTTTCATTTTGAGATAGGGTTTCAATTGCTTAAGGTCTTATAAAGTTGTTGAGACTGGTCTCAAACCTGTGATCCTGCCTCAGACTCCTGAGTTGCTGGCATTACAGGCATGTACCATTGTATTGGGCAAAAATATCATATATTGAACCTAGAGGTGCTAAGTTGCTGAGGTTGACTTTGAATTTACAATCCTCCTGCCACAGCCTCCTGAGTTGCCTGAATTACAGGTGACCATAAATCTATATATTTTTAACATATAATGAAATGCTTATGAGCACGCACATATGCTTGTGTGTGTGTGTGTTTGCTGTGCTATTGATTAGACTCAGGGCCTCATGCATGCTAGGCAAGCACTCTACCACAGAACAACACTCTCATCTATATTTATAAAGTATTTAAGCCAGTATAGAAAGTAAACAAACTTTATTATTAGGTAAACACTGAACAGTGTACAAATTTATAATCTCATTTTCAGCAGTTATGCCACAGCAAAACAAGGCAAAATTAGCTTGGATATGGTGTTACACACCTGTAATCCCAGCAATTTGGGATGCTAAGGGAGGAGGATTGAATGTTTGAGGGCAGTCTTACAATTTAGACCCTGTTTAAAATTAAAAATAAAGCTGGACGTGGTGGCGCACATCTGTAATCCCAGCAGGTTAGAAGGCTGAAGCAGGAGTATTGTGATTGGTTCAAAGCCAGCCTCAGCAACTTAGGTGAGGCCCTATGCAATTCAGTGAGACCTGGTCTCTAAACAAAATATATAAAAGGGCTGGTGATGTAGCTCAATGGTTAAGTGCCCCTGAATTCAATTCCCCACTACTATAAATAAACAAACACACAAATAAATAAATAAAGTACTAGAAATGTAGTTCAATAGTAGAGCACCCTGGGTTCACATCTCTAGTACTACAAAAAAACAAAAATGAAGCAAAACTAAATAAAACTTGGGAAATTGTTACAATTTCATTTACAAATTATTAATTTGTATTTTTAGAATGCTGTCAACTTGTTGATGTTAATTGAACAGATTATGTTAGCAAACAATTGGCAAAATATTTAGAAATTAATAGATAAAATTAATAGAATTTTATTCATGTTAGTTTCGAATAGTATATTTCACAAGGCTGCTTAAACTGCTGTAATCAGTTAATGAATTAACTAGCAGAGCATTGTATCTACTCTATAAGTGATTTGATACTTCTTTTTTTTAAAATTTATCTATTTGTTCTAATTAGTTATACATGACAGCAGAATGCATTTCAATTCATAATACACAAATGGAGCACAATTTTTCATTTCTCTGGTTGTGCATGAAGTAGAGTCACTCACTCGTGTCATCATACTTGTACCTAGGGCAATGATGTCTGTCTCATTCCACCATCTTTCCTACCCCCATGCCACCTCCCTCCCCTTTGCTCTATCCAAAGTTGCTCTATTCCTTCCTTGCCCCTTACTCTGCCATTATGGATCAGCATCCACTTATTAGAGAAAACATTCAAACTTTGGTTTTTTGGCATTGGCTTACTTCACTTAGCATGATATTCTCTAACTTCATCCATTTACCTGCAAATGCGATGATTTTATTCTCTTTTAATGCTGAGTAATATTCCATTGTGTATATATATCACAGTTTCTTTATCCATTCATCTATTGAAGGGCATCTAGGTTGGTTCCACAATTTAGCTATTGTGAATTGTGCTGCTATAAACATGAATGTGGCTGCATCACTGTTAAATGCTTTTAAGTCCTTTGGGTATAGACCGAGGAGTGGGATAGCTGGGTCAAATGGTGGTTCCATTCGAGGTTTTCTACAGAATCTCTTTACTGGTTTCCAGATTGGTTGTACCCATTGCAGTCCCACCAGCAATGTATGAGTGGGCCCACATCCTTGTCAACACGTCTTGTTGCTTGTATTCTTTTTTTTGGTACCAGGGATTGAACTCAGGTGTACTCGACCACTGAGCCCCATCCCCATCCCTATTTTGTGTTTTATGTAGAGATCACTGAGTTGCTTAGCACCTTGCCATTGCTGAGGTTGCTGTTGAACTCACGATCCTCCTGTCTCAGCCTCCCAAAGTGCTGAGATTACAGGTGTGCGCCACCGTGCCCAGCTTCTGTTGCTTGCATTCTTGATAACTGCCATTCTGACTGGCATGAGAGATACTTATTTCTTTGTATTGCTTTAATAACTGATAGATAAGAAGCATGGTAGGAGAGAGTTGGAAATATGTAAGGCATACATATGAAATTATACAGTTAGGAAGCTAACCATATTTCTAATAATTTCTTAGGATTTATAATTAAAATGTAAATTTGGGACTTGTTCAGCTTTGGTAAAGATTGTTTTTGGCCTTTGTCTTAAGTGCTTAAGAGAAAAATTAATGTTTCCAAAGGTTCGTCACTTCCTTTACGGAATGCACCTCTTCCTACCACTTTTCAACCAGGAACTCCTCATGGGCCCCCTCCACCTAGAGGTCCACCTCCAGTAAGGGACCCCATGCTCCAGAATTCATCACATGGACCTGCACCCCAGCCTTCATTTAATTCAACTGTCAACCAAGAAGGTGAGCAAATCGGAAAACAATTTCGGTTCCAAATTTTTTTTTTTTTAGTTGTAGACAGACACGATATCTTCATTTTATTTATTTTTATATGGTGCTGAGGATAGAACCCAGTGAGTCACACATGCAAGGCAAGCATTCTACCATTGAGCTACAATTCCAGTCCCCCAAATGTTTTGACTTAGGACAAAAAGATGAATATTATCTGAATTTTGTGCATTAGTGTCATATTTTTCAATAAAATCCAGTTTGGGTTAGGAATGGGCTTCAGGAATATATAGTTCTAAAAATTTTCTCAGGACTTCCATTACTGTGGACTAGCATTTGGGAACCATTTCTCGTGTGTGTGTGTGTGTGTGTGTGTGTGTGTGTGTGTGTGTGTTGGGGATTAACCCCTGGGCCTTTGGTGTGCTGAACTCACTCTTTACCTTGGGACATATTCTGAGCCCTTCTATGTTTGTTGTTATTCTGTATATATTTTTTAAAAATTTGGAGAAGTCCTGCTTTCTGGACACGATATTAGAACTATCCTTTTAACGTCATGCACTCCTATAATCCCAGTGGCTCAGGAGCCTGAGGCAGGAGGAACGTGAGTTCAAAGCCAGCCTTAGCAACTCAGCGAGACTCTCTAAATAAAATATAAAAAAAAGGTCAGGGGATGTAGCTCAGTGGCTAAGTACCCTCCCCCCATTCAATACCCAGTACAAAAAACTATCCTTTTAAAATAATTATATTTTGATAACCAGTATTATAATAAATATTTATTAGAATAAAAGGGCTGGGGCTGTAGCCAGTGGCAGAGCACTGGCCTAGCATGTGTGAGGCATTGGGTTCCATCCATAGCACCTTATACAAATAAATAAAGGCATTGTGTCCATCTACAACTACAAAAAATTTTTTAAAAAAAGGCGAGGGGCCTGGGGATGGGAACTCAATGGGTTTCATTCCCCAATACAATAAATAAACAATAAAAATTTAAAAAAAAAAGAATAAAAGTCAAATGTACAAGCATTTTGAAGTTTTATGTAAGTAAATTGTCTTCAAAAATTATCTTGTGATTTAACTTTTAAAATTAAGCATTAAAATATTTTGTAAAGTAAGAAATTTAATTTTAGTAAAAATATAACCAATTGCCCTAAGACATGGAAATAGAAAAACCGAGAAGAAGGGTAAAAACATTTGCTCATATTCCTTATATTGAATGCAATCAATATTATTATTTTCGTATTTTAAAGTATTATAGAGAAAGTAGAGAAAACGGTGTTAATCATGAGTAACAATTTAATAAGGTATTATGTCTCTGTTTGCCACAATCTAACTTTGAAAATCAAGCTACAAATAAATATTTAAATATTTAACAAAGAAAAATTCACTTGGCTGGTGTTTTTTGTTTTATCTGTTTCTACTAAAAGTTTACTGCATTTTTCTTTATTAATTAATGGCTAAAGTCATGTTGGTCTTGAGAATTGGAAGGAAGTTACTGACTGTTAACACCTTTGTACTTATGTGCCAGAGGTTGATGCTACTTGCTGAATTTAGTTTTCTGTCCCTGAGCTCATAGATAACAGAGGTACCAGGAAATAAATTTTTAGCCCTCATAAGCAGATATCCCTAGCATTTATCTTTAGTCCTATACTGTTTGGGGAGAAGACAGGTTAAAATTTTTATCTTATTTCAGTGATTGTTCTTTGGACTTAAACATTTCTAATTGTCCTCTGTATCCATGGATTATGCATTTGAGGATTCAGCCAACCTCAGATCAAAAAATCTGAGAATTTTTTCATTCATACTAAACATGTACAGACTTTTTTTTTTCATTTTTACCTAACCAATATGGTATAATTATTTACATAGTATTTATATTGTATTAGGTATTTTAAGTAATCTGGAGATGATTTAAAATATACAGGAGGATGTGTGTATGTTATATGTAATTACTATGCCATTTCATATAAGGGACTTTGTTAGCACATAAAACCCAAAGGCGGCAGCAAACTTTACAAATCAACTCCGCGCTTTATTCTGGAATCTTCACACAGGAGCAGGGGAGGCAGGGACGAGGTGACACGGAGACAGAACCCAGTTTCCTGCTGGAAAGCAGGCCGTGAACAAAGAAAGGGACTGGGTTTATATAGAACGTCAGCTTTTCACGGGCACTTAGGAATTTTGGGGCTTGTTACCAATCACTAAAATAATCCATTTATCACTTCAATACTGCACCCTTTTCTTCCTGGTTTAGCCTTAGGAAGACATTTGTTGGGGGAGGTGTGAGTAACATCAAAGAGATGGGGCTGGAAAAGGTAAGGGCTGCCGGCATGATTAGCATTAAAAAGACTGTGTTGGGGAAGGTGGGAGCTGCCTGCGTGACTAACGTGAGGAAAACATTGTTGGGGCAAATGAAGGTAATGCTTGGCCATTCTTCCTTTCCTCAGACTATATTACTTTTCTAATTCCCATATCTATTAGACTTGAGCATCTGCAAATTTATTATCATGGGGGTTTCTGGAACCAGTCCCCCCAAACTAGTGTAGAGATGACTGTATGTCATCTTCAAATTAATTTTTGAGTCCATTCTGTTAAATATTTTTAAAAATAAGATCTTTTATCCTCACTATTTTTATCTTTCAAAACTATTAATAATTTATTTATTTTTATGTGGTGCTGAGGATTGAACCCAGTGCCTCACACGTGGTAGGCAAGTACTCTACCACCGAGCTACAACCCCAGCCCTTCTTCTTGGAGATTTTTAATGCAGCTTTTACTATTGCCAAAACCTTTGAGATTATATATAATTTTAAATGCTCCACAAGGACCGTCCTTTTTCAAAGTCATTTTGGTGGAGTTGGGTTTTGAAAAGCCTTGCAGTTGTCCTTTGGCTTAGGCACAGTTTGAGATGAAATAAGAGTCCTTCCAGGAATTGGGTGTGCAACTCAGTGGTAGAACACACACTTAGCATGTATGAAGCCCTTGGTTCAATCCCCTAAATTAAAAAAAAAGCAAAAAATACTCCTTCCAAAGACTCAAATTGCCTTTCCCTGAAAGTCCATTTAAGATTCTTGAAGCCAGGCGCAGTGGTGCACACCTGTAATCCCAGCACTTTGGGAGGCTGAGACAGGAGAATCACAAGTTCAAAGCCAGCCTCAGCAACAACGAGGCACTAAGCAACTCAGTGAGACCCTGTCTCTACATAAAACACAAAATAGGGCTGAGGATGTGGCTCAGTGTTTGAATGCCCCTGAGTTCAATCCCTGCTACCAAAAAAAAAAAAAAAAAAGATTCTTGAA
Source organism: Geosciurus inauris (assembly GCA_004024805.1). Lineage (NCBI taxonomy): Eukaryota > Metazoa > Chordata > Mammalia > Rodentia > Sciuridae > Geosciurus > Geosciurus inauris. Next base: position 6,231 of record PVHX01034281.1, on the reverse strand, counting down.
GTGTTTATATATTTAAAAACTTGCATTTTGGGGATTTATTTTAACATTTGACCTTATCAAAAATCAATACATAGCCAGGTGCGATGGTGCATGCCTGTAATCCCAGTGATTTGGGAGGTTGAGGCAGGAGGATCAAGAGTTCAAAGCCAGCCTCAGCAACTTAGTGAGGCCCTAAGCAACTTAGTGAGACCCAGTTTCTAAATAAAATATAAAAAGGGACTTGGGAGGCTAGGGTTGTAACTCAGTGGTAGAGCACTTGCCTAGCACGTGTGAGGCACTGGGTTCAATCCTCAGCACCAGGGAAAACGAACGTGGGGGAAGAAAGGAGGAGGGAAGGAAGGCAAAAAAGGAAGGAAGAAAAACAAAAAAGAAATCACATGATTTAAAACAAAGGGACTGGGGATGTGGCTCAGTGGTTATGTGCCCCTGGGTTCAATCCCTGGTACCAAAAAAACAAAATCAAAAACATAATAATTGTACATATTTATCAGGCACAGAATTATATTTCCATACATCTATACAATCTGGATGATCAAATCAGGGTAATTAGCATACCTCTTGCCTCAAACATTTATCATTGCTTTTCATTGAGAACATTTAAAATCATCTTGTGTGTGTGCACATATGTATGTATGTGAATATGTATCTGTCTGTGTACACACACTTTTGGGCAGTACTAGGAATTAAACCCAGGGGCTCTCACCTGCTAGGCAAATGCTCTACCACTGAGCTACATGCCTAGCCCAAGATGTTTTGAAATAGTAAATAATTTTTTTTTTTTTTTTTTGGTACTGGGGATTGAACTCAGGGGCACTCGACCACTGAGCCACATCCCAGCCCTATTTTGTGTTTTATGTAGAGACAGGGTCTCACTGAGCTGCTTAGCGCCTCGCTATTGCTGAGGCTGGCTTTGAACTCATGATTCTCCTGTCTCAGCCTCCCTAAGTGCTGGGATCATAGGCCACCTTGCGCCACTGCCAGGCTCATAAATAATTTTTAACTATAGTCACCTTACTGTTCTACAGAACACTAGAACTTAATTCTTTTTCTTTCTTTCTCTACTTCTTTCTCCCTGTCTCCACCCCTCCCCCACCTACCTATCTCTTTCTCTCTCTCTCTCTCCTCCCTTCCTCCCTTCCTTTGTACTGGGGTTTTAACCCAGGTCTTTGTACATGCTAGGCAAGGATTGAGCTCCTTTATCTTACTTTGAGACAGGGTCTCACTAAGTTGCCCAGGATAGCCTCCAACTTTATTTATTTATTTATTTTTTAAATGATGTGCTATTATTTTTTTATATCTTTATTAATTTTATGTGGTGCTGAGGATCGAACTCAGTGCCTCACGTATGCAAGGCAAGTGCTCAACCGCTGAGCTATAACCCCAGCCCCAGCCTCCAACTTTAAATCCTCATTCTTCAGCCTCCCAAATAACTGGGATTACGTGCATATATCACTGCAGTCTGCCTTAATTCTCCTATCTAACTGTTATTTTGTATCCTTTAACCAACCTTTCTCTACCTACCACCCCACACATATTAACCTCTTATAACTACAATTCTTTTGCTTCTATATAATATATAATATATATACATGTATATGTGTGTGTGTGTGTGTGTGAGAACATGTGTTGTTTGTCTTTCCATGCTGCCAGGCTATTTTACTTAATATAACGTTCTTTAGGTGTGATCCATGTTGCTGCAAATGACAAGATTTCCTTTTTTTTTTTTTAATGGCTGAGTAATATTTCATTTTGTGTGTGTGTGTATATATATATATATATATACACCACATTTTCTTTATACATTCATTCATTGATGGACACTTAAATTGATTCTGTATCTTGGCTACTGTGTTATAGTCTGCAATAAATGGGGGGGGGTATAGGCATCTCTTTGTCATGCTGATTTTAGTAGTTCTGTTTTTAGTTTTTTGAGGTTTTCCGTAGTCTTTTTTTATAATTACTGTGCTAATTAACATTCTCACCGGCTGTTCCCCTTTCTTCACATCCTTGCCAGGATTATTTTTTTTTAATATTTATTTTTTAGTTATAGGTGGACAGAATATCTTTATTTTATATTTTGTGGTGCTGAGGATCGAACCCAGTGCCTCCCGCGTGCTAGGCGAGCACGCTACCACTGCGCCATAACCCCAGCCCCGCCAGGATTATTTTTTGTCTTTGTTTTGTGTATGTGTGATACTGGGGATTGAACACAGGGGCACTGTACCACTGAGATACATCCCCAGCCCTTTTTTGTATTTTTTGAGATAGGGTCTGCTGAATTGCCCAATCTGGCCTTGAACTTCTGAGTCTCCTTTCTCAGTTCCCGAGTAGCTGGGACTACAGGAATGTGCCACCATGCCTGACTTTTCTTTTTGCTAATAGCCATTCTAACTGGAGTGAGATGATGCTTCATTTTGGATTGTTTTTTCCTTTTATCTCATCATAGTCTTGATTTACATTTCTTTGATGATTAGTGATGTTAACATTTTTTTCAGATATCTGTTGGTTGTCTGTAGGTCCTCCTCTTCTTCCTCTTTTCTCCTCCTCTTCCTCCTTTTCCTCTTCCTCTTCTAACACTAGACTGTTCAAGATACATCTATTTATATCATTTTCTGATTTTTTCTTTCTAGTACTAGAGATTAACCAGGGCAAGTGCTCTACCACTGAGTTATCCCCAGCCCTTTTCATTTTTTTTTTTTAATATTTTTTTAGTTGTTGATGGACACAATGTCTTTATTTTATTGCTTTGTATGTGGTGCTGAGGATCGAACCCAGGGCCTCACGCATGCGAGGCAAGCGCTCTACCGCTGAGCCACAATCCCAGCCCTCATTTTTTATTTTGAGACATGGTCTCACCAAGTTGACCCAGCTGGTTTCAAACTTGCAATATCCTTCTGCCTCAGCCTCTCAAGCAGCTAGGATTATAGGTGTGTGCTACTACGCCCCATGTCCAGCTCCCTTTTACTTTAATTTTAAGATAGGGCTTGCTCCAGACTGACCTCAAACTCGCAATTCCTTCTACCTCAGCCTTCCTGGAATTACCGGTATGTGCTACCAAGACAATATTTTTCGTAGGCAGTGATTTAATCTATTTTTAGTTAAGTTATCTAAGAGTTTAGATATTAGTTCATATCTTGCAGAAATTATAATAATCATTCTAATTTAAATCTTATTGATGAACTTCCTTCTTAGGTATTACATCAAATGCCAATAATGGATCTATGGTAGTTCATAGTAGTTATGATGAAATTGAAGGAGGTGGCTTCTTGGGTGAGTGCTATGAAAGTTTCTTTTTTAAAAATCTTCTTTCTAATTGTAGAAGTCATATTTGCTTGTTATAGGAAATTAAAGAAAAATTTCATACTTGTGTTATGTAGTCATACCTAATATTATGTTATGACTATGGGGTATTTTTATCAATTAAATAAACTAATTTGTTTAACCAATCCCATAAATTGATCATCTAAGATGTTTTCATTAAAATTGTTTTGAAGTAAAATGTAATTTGAATACAAAATTTGTTACATGACATGAAAGTGAATTAAAGATATCAAACTTATTTTTGCGTTTATGACTATAGTCTGACTAGATTGTAATCCTTGCTATTACTTTGTTACTAGTGTTTGTCTTCATTTTACAAAATTGATGAATGAGATTATTAAATTAATCCAAAGGATTTTGGAGTTATAATTCCCATAATTTAATGGATTCATGTGTTAAGTTAAAGTATTCTGGAGTATAAAATAGAACTTAAAAGTTACCTTGTTTCTAGCAACACCACAGCTTACTAATAAGAATCCCCAAATGGGCCGAAGTGTTGGATATGCATATCCCTCCTTACCACCAGGGTATCAGAACACAACACCGCCTAGTGCAACTGGAATGCCACCTTCTTCCTTGAATTATCCAAGTGGCCCCCAGGCCTTTACTCAGGTAAAGTTTTACTTGTTTTTTTCTAAACCTACTTTCTACCTTTGGGTTTAAATTGTAAACATATGAAGAAAGTTTTAGGAAGTCTTATTGAGCATTTTATAACCAGTTAGAAATAATAATGGATCCTTCATAAACCTTTATCCTTACACATTTCTCCAGAACCAAAAAGTTGACCAAGAAGTCTAGGTTATTATGTAGTGAAGTGAACCAAGTCCCTTCACATTTAAAAGTTTACTTTTTGAAAGACGGGGAAAAAAAGTTGCTTATCTTTTAAATTATATATCTATAGACTCCCTTAGGTGCTAATCATTTAACCGCAAGCATGAGTGGATTAAGTCTGCATCCAGAGGGACTAAGAGTTGTCAATCTTCTTCAAGAAAGAAATATGCTTCCCTCAACACCTTTGCAGCCTCCAGTTCCAAATTTGCATGAAGACATCCAGAAACTCAACTGTAACCCAGAGTAAGACTTCAAATTGTGTTGTTTCATATTGTATGTGACATTATGCATGTCCTACATTTTCTAAGGTTTTTTAAAATACATTTTTTAGTTTCAGGTGTTATGAATATGCTGTAGAAGTAGACTCATTTATGAAAGAGATCTGATACAGAACATAAAACTTTTTCACTTACTTGAGATTTGAACGGTTCTAAGTTAAGAATTAGAGTTGTAACTTGAAGTGATTGCTGCTCTTACCAGCACTAATGAGATTATGCTATTCATTATCATTCTGCTAATGCATCCCAAACTATAGTTATTTGATTCTATATAGTTCTTTATTTGCTGTCATTTTAAATTTATTTCATTACAAACATAATTATAACTTTTTCCCTAAATATTTGTCATAAGTTTAAATGTGTGTAGTGAAGACTCTGATAAATTGAATTTTGTTACAAAATTTGTTGTTTATTTCTATTTTGAAGTAGTTTTTTACAACCTTCAGCAAACTGAATGAATTGTTCAGGCATGGCAGCATGCACCTATAATCCTAGCTGAGGTAGGAGGATTGCTTGAGCCCAGGAGTTCCAACCAGTCTGGACAACTGGGCAACATAGCAAGAACCTGTCTCAAAAAAAAAAAAAAGTCGGCCCAGCATGGCAGCACACACCTGAAATCCCAGTGATTTGGGAGGCTGAGGCACTGAGTCCTGAGTATCACCAGCGTCAGAAATTTAGCGAAATACTTAGCACCTCATTGAGACCCTGTCTTAAAATAAAATATCAAAAAGACTGGGAATGTGGCTCAGTGATAAAATGCCCCCAGTTTCAATACCCAGTACCAAAAAACCCCAAAAAACCAAAAAAAAACAAAAAGTGCCAGGCGTGTTGGTACATGCCTGTAATCCCAGTGGCTAAGGAGGCTAAGACAGCCTAAGCAATTTAGTGAGGTGCTAAGCAACTGAGTGAGACCCTGTCTCTAAATAAAATAGAAAATAGGGCTTGGGATGTGCTTTAGTGGTCGAGTACCCCTGAGTTCAATCGCTGGTACAAAAAAAAAAAAAGTAATAAACTTTGCATTTGCAAGTGTATGTTATCACCTAGTAATTCCAATGTAGTCTAGATTTACATAAAAATAAGTCATTTGATGCTAGCATGGTGGCACATGCACGCCTGTAATCCTAGCAGCTGGGGAGATTGAGACAGGAGAATTGTGAGTTCAAAGCCAGCCTCAGCAACTACAAGGCACTAAGCAAGTCAGTGAGACCCTGTCTCTAAATAAAATACAGAATAGGGCTGGGGATATGGCTCAGTGGTTGAGTGCCCCTGGGTTTAATCCCTGGTACCAAAAAAGTGTGTGTGTGTGTGTGTGTGTGTGTGTGTGTGTGTGTGGAGAGAGAGAGAAGCTACTGAGATATTTCATTTGTAATCTGATCTTATATTAAGATATGTACCTGTTAAATACTTTTATTTTTCCCTTTCAAAATAATCATAGCAGCAACTGACATGTACTTTTTACCTTGATGCAGGTTATTTCGATGCACACTGACTAGCATTCCACAGACTCAGGCCTTATTGAATAAAGCCAAACTTCCTTTGGGGCTGCTGCTTCATCCTTTCAAAGATCTTGTGGTATGTTTCTCCAATGAAAGTAAAAGTCTTAGCCGGGCGCGGTGGCTCACGCTTGTAATCCCAGCACTTAGGGAGGCTGAGACAGGAGAATTGCGAGTTCAAAGCCAGCCTCAGCAATGGCGAGGCACTAAGCAACTCAGTGAGACCCTGTCTCTACATAAAACACAAAAATAGGGCTGGGGATGTGGCTCTGTGGTCGAGTGCCCCTGAGTTCAATCCCCAGTACCAA